>JALJEE010002162.1:0-119024 GCA_023231475.1 Seison nebaliae | reverse complement strand
TTCCTCTCCGAAATCCTCAAATTTGGGTGAATTCCTCTCCGAAAAACTACTTTTGGGTGAATTCCTCTCCAAAAGCATCTTTTTGGGTGAATTCCGCTCCGAAAAATATTTTACAAGGGGAACAGTCGAGTGAATTCCGCTCCGATATTTGAGTGAATTCCTCTCCGAAAATGAGAAACAGGGTGAATTCCCCATAAGGTGAATACCGCTCCTGGATTCTTTTATATGTAGAATAATAATAATATAAAATAAGATAAAAAATATTATTTTTAGAGTTAATAGAAGATTAGAATAACAATGACATACTTGCTAATTTAACGGCTAAATGTGCAAAACAGTTATTTTACAATTTTATTAGATAAATATAATTATTTAGAGGATAAGTAAATTGTGTTTGAATGATTTTTTCCCAATTTTCAAAGTTGATCATTTGAGTTAATTTTTTTTAACTAACTTCAAAACGATATCGTATGAGTCAAAAAAATGTTTAGGGAAATTGAAGAAATATTAGGCGGATGTATTTACACATTCATTTAATATTTTTCGAAAAATTGATTTTTTGAAATATTTAAAACTGAAAAATTAGAAGAAAACTGAAATTCAATTTCTGAAAAATTTAAAAAACTTTAAAAAGGATTGAAATTGATTTTCGAAATACAAAAGTATTTAATATAAATCTAATTATATTAAATTCAACCTGATACGTTAAATATTTCTTATAAAAAAAACATTTTGTAAATTCTCTAAAAAAAATTACAGGATTTATATGGTTCATATCATCTATGATGATAAAGGTTCATATAAATTGAAAAGTTGTCTCAAAAATGTTCTCATTTTAGAATGAGTAAAAAAAAGAGAATAAAAAAACATTTGAATTTCAAGTTTTAAGTTGAATAAAATAATTATCACGTTTATTTGAGAGAATGCTTTATAAATTAGATAACCGAATTCGTCTTAGCATTGAGAATGGAATTAAAGAGAATTATCGAACATTATTCGTTGTCGTTGGTAATAAAGCGCAAGATCAGATTGTGACGCTTCATCAACTATTGGGACAGGCGCGAATTGAAAGTCGTCCATCAGTTCTTTGGTGTTTCCATGAGAAATTAGCATTTTCCAAGTTACTCAATTCTATTTTTATTATTTTATTGATTTTTTTAAAAAAAAATGAAGTAATCGACAGAAGAAGAAGAAACAGATTGAAAATCGAATTCGAACATTAGGGAAGACGTCGATGAATAAGAATTCTTCTTTCGAGACTTTTATTTCATCGACAAATATTCGATATTGTTATTATGGGGAGACGGAGAAAATTTTGGGTGAAACATTCGGAATGTTAATTCTGCAGGATTTCCACCATCTCACACCGAATGTATTAGCACGAACGATTGAAACGATCGAAGGAGGAGGATTGATAGTTTTGTTGATGAATGAAGTTGACGAATTAAAGAATTCGATGAAGATGAATGGTGGAAATCGATATAAATATCGATTGATTTGTTCGATGTTGAAAGATTGTCCATCATCTCTCGTATTGAGTGATCGATTGAATGTTATCGAACATCGATTTACAAAGAATGAGAAGGAGATGAAGAAAGAATTGTCTTTATTATCATCCAAATCGAAGAAAGAGGAAGAAGAATTATTATTAAAGAATTTCATCGATAAAGTTTCCGTCGGTGATTTGTTGAATAAGATCGTGAAACAATCGAAGACGATGGATCAGGGTAAATGTTTAATGAAACTCATCGGATTGTTGAAAGGTAATATCGATCCATATGTCATTACATTAACGGCGGGGAGAGGTAGAGGCAAAAGTGCATTGTTAGGTCTATTAATTGGAGTTGCAATTCAAATCGGATTCTCCAATATTTATGTAACAGCACCATCGATTAGTAATGTGAGAATTTTATTTGAATTCATTTTGAAATCGTTCGATCAATTGAATTTGGAGGAACATGTCGATTATGAATTGTTGACTGATCCTAATTTGAAAGAGGAAGATGATGGAAATGGGAAGAAAGTGATAACTCAAATTAACATTTTTCGAAATCCTCAACAGAAACAAATTGTTCAATTTCTTCCTCCAAATCAACATGAAAAAATTTCAGCTACTTCCGAACTCTTAATTATTGATGAGGCAGCTGCAATTCCCATCACTTTAACTCAACAATTGTTGAAGAATAAATGTATTCGAATTCTATCGAGTACAACAGATGGATATGAAGGAACTGGTCGTGTCCTCTCACAGAAATTATTCACTCAATTAACCGACACAACAACAAAAGGGAATTTGATTCATTTCAAATTGAATAAATCCATCCGTTTCGCTGATGACGATCCGATTGAAAAGTGGTTGAATAACGTTCTCTGTCTCAACAGTGGAATTATGAAGAAATATGATAATGATGTGATACCAGTCGCTCCACATCAATGTGAATTATATGAGATTAATCGAGATCTCTTATTTAGTTATGTGAAAGAGGCAGAAGGATTTCTTCAATGTCTTATGAATATTTATGTATCAGCTCATTATAAAGTTTCTTATTAATTAATTTATATTATTTCATCATTATCATTTTATTAATCATCCATCTTAGAATACACCGAATGATTTACAGATGTTAGGAGATAATGAGAATCAAATTTTATTCGCTCTCTGCTCACCATCAACCGAAAAATCGAACGGTCTACCTCACATCTATACGGTGATTCAAGCGGGAATTGAAGGCGATCTCAATGCCAACGATGTTGAACAATCTTTCAATATCGGTAATCGAGAAAGTGGAAATCTTATACCATGGCTCATAGCTCAACAAGTTAGTTAAATAGTTTATGAAGGATTATGAGGAGGAATATAATTGAACTGAATTGAAATAAAGAGATAAGACCTTCAATTGATTAAGAGAACAGATGAATTAATTTCATAAACGGTAAATCGATTGAGTGATGAAGAAATATTCCGTTTCACTAATTTTTCTGTTATTCATTATTTCATTTACTGATGTTCGTCTGATGTTGATGAGGAAGAATGAAGTGGAAGAGAAGAAATGTTTGTGTTTGATTGAACGAGATAGAATGGAT
Organism: Seison nebaliae; assembly: GCA_023231475.1. Lineage (NCBI taxonomy): Eukaryota > Metazoa > Rotifera > Pararotatoria > Seisonacea > Seisonidae > Seison > Seison nebaliae. The sequence continues at coordinate 115,940 of JALJEE010002162.1, read as the reverse complement.
CGATTGATGATCATTGAATGTAAGAGATTTATTTCCTTATCGATTATCGATTTTTTTTCAGTAGAAATATATAAAATTCGAATATTCGAATGAGAAAAAAAAAAGGAGGAAAATATTCGTTGAAAAACGAGAGAAGTAATTCACTTGATTCTCTTTGAGAACGATTGATTTCCATCCGCTCATTCATCCATAATTCCATCCATTAACATTTGCGTAAACGATGGAATCGATGAATATCTGGATAGAACGTAAGGAGGAATGATTCGTATCTCTTTCGACGCAATAAAATACATTGTCCATCGGAAACTAAATAATAATGGGGAGGAGAGGAGAACGTACAAATTGGACGATGAGAGATGGATATGTGGAAGCTGATGATTCTAAGAGTAAAAATGATTAAGAAAGAAAAATTTATTTGAATTAATTGAAAGATTTGAATGTGTTTTCATTGAATTGATTATCAGGAATTACTTGCCCGATTATTGAGAGTTGATACATATGAGATGGTGGATGGGAAGGAGAGTGTTATGAAGAATTATTAATAATTGTTCTCTGATATTATGAGATGCATCAATAGAATTTCTTTCTGTACCGCTATCTCGATGTAAGATATTTTCCTGTTGTGTATTGTTGTCGATGGAGATAAGGATCGGATAATAATGAATGATATTGTAGAAATACTGGAAACGGATGTAACATCTCAACAATTAAACGAAGCAGAGAATAAAAGAAAAAGCGACGGAATTTCTGAGGATAATGTAAATTCTCTGTTAAGAAAAGTTGATGATGATGATGATTCTGTTGCTGCTGCTGCTCTTGATAATGATGATAATGATGATGTTGCAGTGAACGGACAAACGTCATTATCTTTCAAGTTTACACCGAAACGAACGGCATTGAATATCAATATTGATGAATCGGGAGAAAGCTCTCAATCGTCTGCGTCATTCCTATCATCAATTTCTCATCGGAATCAGGTGAAATTATTTGTCAATCAAACTGTTCCCGAATTGCCGAATAATTTGAGAAGTGCACCATCACGACCACCATTGCCTCGTTCATACTCTCAAATTTTTATTCCAAGAAATAATCGAAAACGAATTCATATTATCGACATCGAAACGAATTCGTTGAAACCGTCATTGGTTGATAGAAGAACCGATATCTGTCAATTGGCACATTGTGAAGGAGAACAGATATTCTCCTCGTCATCATCGTCAATCAAACGAATTAATAACGAATTAATCCGCTCTAAAGACAAGTGTCTAACGGAATCATTCGAAGCATCACAGACATTCGCTGCGAATCGTTGTCGCGAAGAACGACGAATTATTAGACAACAGACAACTCAACAATATTCTCCGAGAATTCGAATTATTCGACCCAAGTCCATAAGAACATTCCGTTCATTGTCAAGTCAAGAAAAGAAGAAGGAGGAGAAGAAGGAGGAGGAGGAGGAGGAGAAGATTGTTGTGAGGGAAGGAAGTGAATTGAGTGACGAATCTCTCAATTCTGATCCATCGTTGACGATGAAGAAGAATATTATAAAGATTGATTTGGAAGAAGAAAAAGAAAAGAATTTTGTGGAAGAAACGAATTTAATTTATGAGAAGGAAAGAAGAGAAGTAGAAGAAGAGAAAGAAGAAACGAATAAATTTGTAAGTAATTTACTTAATGGACATTCATCAGATTATGATAATGGAGAAAATGAGGGGAGAGACGATGTTGTAAAGAAGCTAATATCCAATCTGACAATGATCGAAGAAGAGAAATCGGAAGAGATCAATACATTGGCGATTGAAAAGAAGGATGAAGGTGATGATAATAATGATTGCTGTTTAGATTCGAAGGAGATCGAACACATAAAAAATCGATTACACACTCTCAATTCGAAGAAGTTGTTGAGTCAAGCAATTCGCGATGTTTATCCATCTGAATCAAACGAATATTCTCATTCTTCCAATCGAGTGAGTGGAAGTGATATTCAATTCTCTTGTTTGGTTATGGAGAATTTGGATACTCATCATTCAACTGATGTGGAAACAGAAGATGATGAAATGAAACGAATCGACAATATGGAAGAAGAAGCATCCAAGGAGATCTCTCAATTAATCTCCAATATACTTCCTCACATCTCACAAGTTGTGGAGGATAACCAACACTCAAATCATATACATTCAAATTATGAACAACTTCATCATTTCCACGAACAACAACAACAACAACAAAGGGAGAAACAGATTGATGAGAAGATGGATACATTTCTAAATGAGAAATATGTTATCAACGAACATGAACAGGAGCAAATTGAAACAACATGGAAATATGAAGAAGAAATAAATGATTATCAACAACAAAAACATCAGCAGAATGAAATGAAGAAGAAGAAAAATATTGTTAATTTAACATTAGATGATGAAACAGAAGACTTCCAAATCATTTCGTCGATGAAGGTTAAAGATGCTGATTGTTACAACAATTATCAGTCTCATGATGATGATGATGATGATGATGATGATAGTGATGGTGGCAAGGAGAGAGTAATTGGAATTGAGGAAGGAAATCTTAATGAATTTGGGAGGGAACTGGAGAAAGTGGATGAGACGAACGTTGTAGAAAATAGCGAGAAAGTGGTTAAAACGGAATTGAAGGGATTGATGGATGTTTTCGATGATTATCGTCCCGTCATTTTCAGTTATATATCAGATATGCAAAATGACATCATTGTTCAAGGTGAGAATATGAATTCCGATAAAAATTATGAAGAAATTAATGATTCGGAGATATTAGAAGAAGAATTTCATATGAAGGAAGAAGAGGAGGAAATGTTCGAAGAGAAATCAGAAGAATTTATCAATGAAGAAATGATGAAGAATGAACTTCTATCTAATTCAGCTGTAAATGATCACTATCCATTTCACAATACTACAAATAGAATAACAACAATAACAACAACAAATAATACTACAACTAATGGGAATAATAAAAAAATGATAGATAATGTTGAGAGATTGGAAGAGAAAGAAGATGATATTCAAATGATTATCAATAATTCTCATATATCCAACAACTCCCAACAACAACAACAAAAATTGTCTGAAAATATTGGTAGTGAGAAAGAAGAAGAAGAAGAAGAAAAATGTTTGGAAGAATCGAATGAAAAGAGACGTCACCATCATCGTCAGATGGAACATAAACGATTCGCTCATCAACGGAAGAAAAAGAGAGGACGAGAAGAAAAGGAGACAAAAGAACAAACTCCTATAAGAATGTTGACTAACGAGAATATGGAAATGGTGGACGCATCCGTCATCCTCCATTCGAACGATAACGAAGCGATGAATAACATGACAAATTTCATTGGGAATTGTGAGGAGTGGAAAGAGTCGACGGAGAAGGAGAATGACATCCATATCACGTCCGGATTAGATATTGCCAATTTGGATGATATTGGACAATTGAAGAAACCGGTCGATTTGGAAATGACAAAAAATGAGATCAATCAAGTACTCAATGAACAGATCATCGAATTGAAAAGGACGACTGAGATCGTTGGAGATGATCATTTGAGAAAGAAGAAAAATAATCGCACACAAATGATCGATCATCATCATTTGAGTGTTCCACCAACACTCGTTTATGGTCACTTGTCCGATGAGGAGAATAAGAGAAAGAATCGAAAGAAATGTCTCTCTGATAATCAGTCGATACAATCTCATGATAAGATGAGTGTCCGTTCGTCATTAACCGCTTATAAATCATCGTTATTGATGGAGGATTATGGAAGTGATCAATTAGGAATGAAAATGAATTTTTGTGAATCTCAAGAATTATTCACAAATATTCCTGAACAAGAATCGAAGAAGGAGAAGAATAAGAAGTTGGCGAATAGTGAAACATCTTCCAATAATCGAATTAATGAGTGGTTGGAGAATTCATTCCAATATCAATCGTCATATCCTCAAAAGAACGACATCAAACGGTTTGGTGATGTGGATCGATTGCGAGTAAATCCCAATCAAAATTTGACCAATTCTCTAATGAATCGAACGAACATCGCCACCAAATCGATGATCTCTCAGAATTATGCTGATGAGAAGAAAGAGAAGTATCAGGATTCGTTTGATCACATCAAATCTCATCATCTTCTTGTCACATCCACATTCAGTAAATTGAGTGGATCGAATATCGACGAGATTGAATGTGATGAAAAGAAGAAAAAGAAACAAAAAGATTTAACAAATCTCCTCAACATCTCCAGTAAATCATCAACAGCATTATTTTTGACAGATGATCAATATGAACAAATCGAATGGATGAAAGAACTACAACAACAACAACAACAACAACAACAACATCATAATATGGATACACCATCATCATTATTGAAAGGAAAGAAGACGAAGAGATTCCAATTTAGAAAACGAAAACGAGCACAATCAACACAATCAGGTGAACATAATAAGAGAATGGAATTCGAGACACAAAGTGAATGTTGTTATAAAGACGAGACGGATTCGGAGAAATTATTATTTGATGAGAATTTATTGAATATTATGGAGGATGTGAACGGAAAACGACATCGCTCCTTATCCATTGGAGGTATTAAACGATTCATTTCGACAAAGAAGAAACAATTGAAACAACGATTAAAATCCACTTCCTCTATCGGCACCAATTCATCATTATTAGGTGAGACGACGTCAAAGAAAGATTTGTTATTGAAACATCATGAAACGAACGTCGAATATGAAAAATTGAAATTGGACACATCACTCCAAATGAAGAAACCAGAACGATTACGTGATCGATTGAAGAATTTGAATGATCAAGAACAATCACATCAATCAGCGTTTGAAGATAAATCCGAATTAATCGATGGTATCAGTGATGTAAGTACAGCGAGTAATGGAATTGAAGAGAAAGGAAAGTTGACACATTCAGGAAAACGAGATCATCATCGTCATAAACATAAACATCATCATCATCATCATCATCATCATCAACAACAACAACAACAACAAGAGCAACAACAACAACAACAACAAGAGCAACATCAGGAATTGAAGAAGAAGGAATTGAATGAAACAACAAATAAGAAGCAGCAACTCAATTTAGATGTTAATCAGAAGATTGGTTGTATTAAATTCCAACCGACTATCGACTCGTTTACTCCAGTTACTACAACACAAATGAATGCGGCAGATCTCAGTTCAACATTCAATTTATCTACGTCCAAATATTCGACATCCGTTATCCGTCAACGATTCGGTACGAGAGAACAAGAAGAGAAGAAGAAATCGCCAAATATTCCATCGAAACAAATTAATAAACTTCTTTCAACGACTTCGCCCAATTCATCGATGATGGTAGAAAAAGATGTAGATGATAAGTCATCAAAGAATGAGTTGGATCTCACACAACTGTCTTCTCCTCTCAATGAAGTTGAGAAGAATTTCGAAGTTGAACGTTCTACCGATCATCCTTCAACTGAAATTATAAATGAAAATATTTTACCATTCAATTCCTTCACATCTCCTTCTTCTCATATCTCAACAACAACAACAACAACCACAACAATCACATCAAACATTTTACAATCGCCACAATCATTATCCCCAACAACAACAACAACAACAACAACAAAAACGATAACCGGAATTTCTTTAGAGAATAATGAGATTCCATTAATTCAAGTGGAGAATCAAATTGATAAACAGAAAGATAATCATAAGATAATCAGATCAATTATCGATCAACCAGTTCTCACCATCTCATCGATGACGAGTTCCTCTACCAACATTAGTACGGTGGGAATAACGACCACACCAAATATCAAGATTCGATCTGTTACACCGAATTATTCAACACCCAGAAGTCTATCCCAAGACCGTCATATTCGTCAATATGAATCGACCCATATTGTCGAACGACGAGAACGTCGTCCCATCATTAGTTGGACGGAAGATTCTTCCTCGAAATTATGGCGACCATCAGGAAGTCGATTAATGAATGATTTGACACAATCTCCTCATCATCTCAATTCATATGATGATCATTTAAGTATTACGTGTCATGATTCACATCTCTCACCATCTCAAACATCTACACAGACGTTTGGACGGAAATGTGAGAATGAATGTTTTGAACATTGCAGTAGTCAATGCACAGAAATACGTCAAGTGCGAATTACTGAATTACCCGTCGATCCTCAATCCATTCAACCTCTCACTTTCCAATTTGATGATTCTTTCATTCAAAAAGAACGTTCGTCATCACCCTCAACAACATCCATCCCTAAAATTATGCGTTCAACAGCAAATGTCATGAAGAATGATAAAGTTCTTTCTCATCAACTTCATTCATCTCCCAATGATATCAATTACGACACCACCATCAACAACAACAACAACAACAACAGTCAATTAACATCATCATATGATTTCGTCCGAACATCCTCTCCATCAACTATCCCACCCACTTGGAAAGGTAATTTGAAATCAGAGGAGAAGAAAGAGAAAAAATCGACAAATCGATCGATGGAAACTCTATTGAATGATCCTTTCCCAATCATTCTCGCTGCCATCTTCTTTCTTTTCCTTGCCTATATCATAAGTAATCTCTCATAACAACAATAATCAGCATCAGCAGAATTATTTCCGTTTAAAATATATTTAGGAAAAGTGAATAATCATTTATTTTTGGCAGAAGGAAAAACTTTATTTGTCTCACGACAAACACGAGATCACATGTCCTCACCATCAACAGACAATCAGATTTTTCCTTCTAAACATTTTATTAAAATTTTTAGATCAGTTTCTCTTAATTTTTTCTCGTCCCAAATTCCCACCACTATCACCATTACCAACACCAACACCACCACCACCACCACCACCACCATGTCCATCACCATTAACTGAGAACCGAATGAGCTACGAACGCATTCAATTCTTCATTTCCTTCTTTCTCTTAAATTTCCGTTAAATTTTGTTAAATGAAATTTTAAAGTTCTCTCAATATTTCCACATTCACTCCAAAACTTCCATCCAAATGCGACGACATATGTTGGAGCAAGTAAGAAACGATTAAAATAAAAAATAATTCTATTAAAATTTTTTGAAAATTCCTGAAAATTTTTTAATAATTCCTCAAAAATTTTTTTTAGTTTCAAGATACGAAATTTGCGGAGTTGAGTGGTATCCGAATAATTCGTATCGCAACAAATCCCAAATATCAAAAAGTTAATTTTCCCTTTCCACTTGTCCAGATGTCACTTTTATCCCCGGAACTTTAGATGGGTTACGGTTCGGAAGCGATAAAACAATTATCTAAATATTTCAATGGAGCATTTGCCAAAATGTTCGAAACTAATCCAGTTGCCGAATCATCTTTAAGAAAAGATACAAAAGTTGACATATTTGATGAAGAAAACCATTCAAATGGTAACGAAGATTTAGAATCAGATAATTTGATGGCAATTGATGATAATAATTCATCAGAAATCGATCAACGGTTTGACGACGTCAAATCAAATAAATTTATTGTAGAAAGTGAATTTTCATTGTTACGGAAATTGGAGGAATTGGAACCGCCTTATGTTAATTGGATTGGCGTTTCTTATTCATTATCGGAAGCAGTTTATAAGTTGGTGAGATTATAAAGAAATTTCTTAGAAGTTTATCTTTTTTAGATTTTGGAGGTCGTTACACTTCCTCCCCGTCTATTTGAGACAACAAAAAGTTCTTTTTTTTTAAATATGATTCTTAACAACATTTTTTTATAGAATCATTTAACTGGTGAACATACCTGTATTATGTTAATGGAAATGAATACAAATGAAAATAATCAATCTTGGCTCTCACAATATTATTTCGGTTTGAAATTAAATTTCTTTTTCATTCTCCATTCAAATAATTCTTTAAAAACATCAGATTTTCGACGTCGCTTCTTCTCTTTACTTTCTTATGATTTCAGATTATTTCCATCTAAAATGGCATTATCTTTCTTCCATCAAAAAAGTTACGAAATGGAAAATTGGAGAGATCGTGCGAGAATATTAGATGGATCCGAACTATTCGATAACATGACACAATTCGATTTACAGAGATTAGAAAAGTTTTGTAAGAATCTTGTCGATTCTCATTTGATAACGGATTTGGTTCCCGTTATCGGTCGATGGTATTTCAACGGAAAATTAAAGAATAAAAATACTTCTCTTAAATTGTCGATGAGTGAAGAATTATTGTTATTAGCCGTTGCTGCACAACATAAATCATTAGAAGAATCAGAAAAAGAATTTGAATTAAGTCGAAATCAAATTAATAATTTATTTATGAGATGTTTAAGGAAAATCGTACAAGTTCCCTTCAAATTTCTTATTCGAATTACATTAATAATCTCTCCAGTTTCTTATTCAACTAAATGAAGAGATGATTAATAAGAAGTTGAATAATGTGGAGAAAACAAGACCGTCCACTGCTCGTTTAATAGAAGAAACAACGAAAGTTATTTCAATAACAATATTTTTCTAATAATATTTATTAATATTTAATAATAATATATAAAAATTTTAATAAAAAAAAAGAAGATTAATCCAAATGAACTCCAATCTGAACATGGTCAGGAAGACGTCGAAGATAAAGAAGTTTACATTTTCAAACTTTTTAAGTTCCTTATTTATTACTTCATTTTGAAGGATAAACAATCGAGCGGGAAGAAGAGGCCAAGAAAGGAAGACGACATATGACAGATGATAAACGAGCAATTTTTTTATTTTTTGACTTTGTTATAAAAACCTGATATTATCTCTTACTGTTATCATAAATAAAAAGATGTTTTAAATTCTCAAAACATTCCTCCACCAATCTTCTACAATTTCAATTAATATACGATTTAAAATCATAATAATTAATAATACGATTATTATTAATGGAAGAGAAAAGTTTGTGTGTTTTACAGTTCGTCTAGTTGAGTAAAAGGAATTCATCTCATTTTCGATTAAGTTTACGAGAAATTAGAATCTTAAGTTATCATTCAATCAATATGAGAGTTTATTCTTTCTATAATTAGCTTCTATGGATTTCTTATAGTGAAATATAATTTAGATATTTAACAGAGTTTCATCAGAAATTTTTATAAGTTTCAGAGAATAATTAATAAAAAATGATTGTTTATTTAAAAAGGATGTAAGATTGATCAACATAAAATAGAATGAATGTTACAAAAGATTTTGGTATATTTGGTACGTTTGGTATTTGTGTGAGGAAGTAAATCATTGAAATTCTTTTTGAATATAAAGAAACTTATTGTAGTCATTTGGATTTAATTCTCTCTCATGAGCCATTACCATTTTTTTTGGCTGTGAAGTAATGGGCCCACAATCCACCCCCCTACTTTAATCAAATAAATTTTAATATTGATGAAGAAATTAGTGTAACTTTAAGGAACTTTCATTAAGTTCTTCCAGTTGGTCTTCCCATTGAACCATTTCTCAATGATGATCCAACCGAAACCCAATAAGAAATTGAAAAATAACTTTTATGTATATATATCATTTCTTACAATCATTTCTATTCTATTTATGCTTGATTTTCGTTCATATTGCGCGCACAATTATCTACGACTTTCAATTCATTGTTATTAGACTAATTCACGCGCAATAGTATCTCAACGGTATGAAATAATATATATATATAATTAATTAAATTGATCTTGTGCCACGTCAACATTCCTTCGACAACGTGGAAAGATCGTTGAAAGTCGTTGGAAAATTTTGCGCGTTGTAAGATCAACATAAATTGAACAGAGTTTAGAGTGAAAATTAGAATAATCAAAAAATTTATTTTTCATTTCTTTCCTCTGAATAGTTTGGCGATACGTGGCTTTCAGCCTAAGCCCGTATCGCCACAAAACATTTTACATTTTCTTATCAGAGGTTTACGGAGTTAGTTTTCTTTTATAATCTATTATCTTTCATTGTCCCTCATGTTTAGTTCATGAATCCGAAATTTAATGGATTTCTGGAAATTCCTAAAAAGAAATGTCGAAAATCGGATGCCAACAAGTTAAAATTTCATATTTTTTTAATATCTAATTATTTCTCTATAGTTATGCGGCATCCGATAAGGTAAGGAGCGGTTGGACACCAGCAAGGAAAAGGTTTATGTGCTTTCATACCTCAATCACGTTTCTAATTCACAACTCAATTACCCAATATATTTGAGACAATACATTTTTTTTCAAAAATCATAATGAAGAAAATTCCTAAAAAAATTATTCAATTGTTAATTTTTATAAAAATGTTCAAAATTTCCGTTCAATAAACTATAAAAATTCTATTGATGACTAGAAATACACGAAATTTTGTATATAACTAATAATATAATACATATGTAATAATGTTATAAAATAACAGTAGAAACTATAGCAGACTAAATTAATTTCAACTCACCATTAATCACAATTATAAATAGTATCCGAAAATACCAGGGCACGGTCAGAGTAGATATTACACACCACTTGGGGTTGGACGAGTTCAATCTTGATTTGTTGTCTTGGCCGGATGCCTTTTTTTCGGATTCTATTTATAATTGCGATTAATGATGAGTAGAAACTAATTTGGTCTGCTGTCAATCGATGCTTCAAAATTTGAAGATTTTGAATGAATGTTGCTGATTTGAAGTTCAAATCCTTATCGACGATTTCCTGAAAAAAAATTTCTGTTCGCCAACGCCTCTGCAGTTTCAGCGTTTGGTTAGAACTGTTTAGCTAATTGTATTACCTTTGTAGGTATGACTCGTACGTCATTATTCATCCTTTTTTGCGCGTTCGATCTGACTTATCTTATAATTCAGTTGACTTTCAATCTGATATGCACTTCTGGGATATTCCGTTATCTGCGTCAAAGTCTGAGAAGCGCCCAGCAGGAGGAACGTGTCCTTCATGATATGCGAACTTTGTGAGGACTACCTGCAGCCACTCTTTCAGGTCTACATCCTCTGTGAAGATCGCTAAGTTCTTTTGTAAGTATGTCAGAGAAGCTTAAGCAATCACCACAATGGTTCCTCCTTTTCTTCGCTCGGACCACCTTCTCCGGGGGGTTCTTCCATTTAAAGAAATTATCTGAAAGACTCAGAAACAGCTTCATTTTTCGTAGACTAGCAACCACTCACTGCTACCAAATGAAGAGTTTGAGTCTGGGGGGAAGATAGTTTATTGTTGTACCAATGATGGAACATTGATTCGAGTCGCAGTTCGCCTTCTATCGAGAAAAAAAGTTTTTATGCCGCCATTTCTTCGTTATTTCCTTTTATCTTCTCAACTGAAATTTTTTAACTAACTAAATGTTAGTAAATAACTCCAAATTTGTAAGATTTGTATTTTTTGATTTGAAATTTTGATTTTTAAAATAAAATTTAATCTAAAGATTACTGGGTTGTAGAGCATTGCATGCTCTTTCTAAATATATTAAATTTAGCCCCGTAAGTTAAATATTTCTTATACAAAAAGGGAAATTTTAAAAAAAGTTGCAGAATTTCGACTGGGAGCATATCCAACTGCCAGAATACCTACAATCCTTCCTCTCAAATTGATACTGGCGGTTGAAAGTTTAGACTCTCTCAAGCTCCCAAAACGTTATTCGGACAAATGAGGATGTCATCCACATATGCGATAACTGCAGGAAAGAAAGTCGGACTAATTCATTTAGATTCCTTAAAACCGAAGTTCAACTAACAAATTTCATGGAAGATTCAAAAGTATCATCATCATCACACAAGTGGTAAAGAGTTTTGGAAAAGAAGTTCTAATTCTATTGATTCGAATTATTAATGGATTGAAAAAAACTGTCGAAAAAATAAGTTAAAAAATTTTTTTTTATAAATGAAGAAAAATTGATTAATTAGAAGAAGAAATTAGATGAAAATAATATATTTGAAATTTTTGAAAAAATTCGAAAAAGAAATGTAAAGAATAGAATTTTTTAAGAATAAAATGAATTATTAAGAAAATTAAATGAAAGCTTTCATACTCCTTAAAGTGACTCTTTTATATTATTTCTTCTCTATAACAGTCAATAAAAATATCGATCATTAAAGTTAGTTTATTTTTGTCAACATTGTTTTCATCTTCCCACAAATAAAATTACATTCCATACAATTTTTTATTCTAGAAAAGAAATTCTTTTAACCACCTTTGAAGTTTAGTGGAAGATGCCCAAATTTGCCCTACAAATCAAAGCGCAACTGACAAATATCACTGAGATCTCAATCGAAGATGTTTCCACTTTCAATTGGTATTTGAAATTCAAATGTTGTAATTGTGGTGCTGTCTCGAAAGAGTTTCAGTATTTTACAGAGGAAGATCATGTCCCATTGAAAGGCGATCGGGGAACGGCAAATTATGTTGTCCGTTGTCGTCTTTGTGATAGAAAGAATTCTGTGTCAATTCTCCCTGATACATTAACTTCATATTCAGCTAACGATGAGTTCCAAACGATCGTTCATCTGGAATGTCGAGGTTTGGAACCGGTGGATTTCGAACCAGCTGATGGATGGTCAGCAACAAATGAACGATCCACATTCAACGATATCGATTTCAGTGAACGAGATTGGTGTGAATATGACGAGAAATTGAATGATTCCGTTTATATTTCTTTCCAATCTCATCAATTTCAAAAAGTCAAATAATCGACATAATCATCGTCAGGAAAAAGAAGCAAAAAAGAAAACTAATCATGATATTTAATGAATAAAATCTTTTAATTTTTCTTTTCAAAAATTTTTCGATTTTTTCTTAAGCGTCTCCTTTTCCTCCGACTACTTTATTCAAATTAGATTTCTTCTCTGGGATCGAATTGTCTGTTTCAGATTTGGATGCTTTCAGAATTATTCTGCGCGCTTTATCTTTGTGGATACGATTTTTTCTCATCATTCGCTTTCGACCATTATCGTCGTCGATATGACAATCTCGAGTTCCAAGATTATTAGCTAATTCAAACAACAAAGACTCGGTGGGTTTTCGGACACCCATTTCTGGTGTACTCACTAAAACATTTCCATTATCTTTCGAAAATAAAATGGAAATGTATAAAAGAATAGAAGAAAAGTCAACTGTCATTTTCAACAGAAATTGATCGTGCATGTTTCGACAAATGTCCCACGTTATTAGTAGTGGTCATCGTTCCATTAGTTCCTTCCTTGCCAGTCTCTTCCATATCGATTATTCTCTGTTTATATTCGTACTTTGACATTCGTCGAAAAAATCGGTAAGGTAACTTATTTGACGGAGTAGTTATTGGTGCGCTCATTTACTAAAAGAAAAAAATTTTTGAAACTATTTCTAATTCGTTTTGTGATTCTTTTCAATTTCTCTCTTCACTTTTATGGACATTAGATTGTTCAAGTTTAAATTGTTTAGTTTATTGATTGAACTACTCGAAAATTTCAATTCGATTCAACTTCATTTATATTATGGACAAAAACTCATAAATAAAATTCATAATAAAACGTCAACATACGAAAACGGACGAGTTGGACGGTGGAAAATGTGGAAAAAAAAATATTTCAGGAATGGAATGAGTGGTGCAAAAAACCAAGTATTTTTTATATATTTCCCTGTTTGAATTAATTAATTATTGTTTTCTCCTCGACCAATTTCTTATTAGATGAATGATCCATTCCATTTAATTATCAAATGATGGAATATCAGTATAATTGAAACCATCATATCCACGATAAGCATAGAATGCAACTCGTAAATGATATGCGCCCGGAATGAAACACATAATTCCGAGAATAAAGAGTGGCCATATTCTCGTTGAATTCTATGGAAATATGAAAGAATTGGAGAGATGAAACTTTCATAACTTTTATTTTAATTACATCTGTCATCATCAGAATGGCGAGTAAGAGTAGTGTCGTTCCGATGAGGAAGAGAACGAATGCCAAAACAATTGCCTTCACCGGAACACTAACAGGAAATTCATCAAACTAATTTACTCCATTTTTCAAGAATGAAATAATAATAAATGGAAACTTGAGAATCGTGAATCTGATCTGGATCATATTTAGTAGTAGCAGCTAATCGTCGTCTTAATTTTAAGAAACCATCATTGAAACGATTTCGTCTTCGTTTCTTTTTGAATAATCGTCGACGACGAGTACTTTCCCTGGAGAATTTATTTCGAACATCCATATCGGCGTCCGTCACTGCTCCTCCTCCATCACCTGAATCACTTCCATTTACTTTGTATTTGGAATGAGAGGGTGGAAAATTATGATAATCTCCACCATCACTATTTCTGAGATCTTTTCTACCAATTTCATCGAATTCGTCATCAGTAATTGATGAGAAATCAGTGAATGAATCAGTTATGGATCCATACCGTTGTGCACGATAATGATGAATGTTGTTGCGATGTTGAGGATTGGGGAAGAGATTCTTCGTTTCCAACAATTTAGTTTCCGTCCTCTCCTTCAACTTTTCTATCATATTCCCTAATATTTTTAATGGTTAACTGAAATTGAATGAGATTCTCTCAAGTCTTAATGAGATTTTTCCTTCCTTAATAATTTACTGAATAATCAGTCGATTGGAGTCAATGAGCAAGTGAGTTGTCTCCCCTCCCAAGTTTCATTCTACCAAATAAAGTTCTATTAAGAAGATTTTATCTTATTTACATTTGGAAACTGATAAATTTTGTGAAAGAACATTTTTTCCACGGTTTATGTGGAGGATGGAAATGATAAAATATGTTTTCTTCTCGTCAATATTATGATGAAGAAAAAAAAAACGGAAAATAAATAAGAAAAAATTTATGAGAAAAAGAGAGAGTCGTTTTGGAGAGACGATTAGAGAATTCTTTTCAATTCATCTTCTTGAAATTTCGACATAATTTTTTCAATGAAATAATCATCGACATTCAGAATATAAGCCGATTCCGTCTCGTTTCGATTTGATGATTTTTCTGTATTTGAAACATTCTTAAATTTGGGAAGTTCCTGGATCAGTTGTGATGATTCATCAAATTCGAATTTATCTTTTGCCAATTGTTTTATTTTCAATTCTTCAAATTCTTCTTCTTCTTCTTCTGGTTCTAATTTTTTCCTTTTCTTTCTCTTTTTCGTCTTATCCAAATTCTGATTGGATTTTTTCAAGTGTCCCACTGGAATATTCAACAACATTGCCATCGCTTTATCCTCCTCATCTTTTATATCTCTCAATTCATTTGTTCTTCCATTCTTCTTCTTCTCCTTCTCATACCAAAGAATGTTTCCAGCGTCTCGACCTTTCGGCGCTTTCAACGAATGACCTAAATAACATTCGCGATCTTTATCGTCCACAACCTCCTTCCAATCAAATCTGTCATGTCCACCCCGAACACCATCTCTTGGACGATGATAAATGCCACTCATTCGATAATAAATATATATGAGAGATAAATTTTGAAAAATAATAAAAAATTTAAAGCTTAAAATTTGAATATTTTAAAATTATTCAATTTAATTTAATTGGAAGATTATATAATAAATGCATTAATTAGATAAAATAATTGTTGGAAAAAAAGGGCGGGACGTCAATTTGTTCTATTGTCCCATCATCTATGCAATTTTCAATTGTAGCCAGTGAATAAATTTAGAGAGGGAGAGAGCAAACACTCGTCATCTATGGAATACGGAGAGGATATCAGTATGACATGGATAGAGAATTTCAATAAAATAATTGGCATGAATTGAATTTGAAGGAAATTAAATTTTTCAATTTTTCTGAAAAGTTTTAATAAATTCAAATTCAAATTTTCAGCTTCGGATAGTTAAAAAAATTAAAAGGTTATTTAAACGATTCCGCTCCGAACTATTTTATCGGTAGTGGTAATTTGGAATTGGTTTTCTTTTATACCGTCATTACTCGACAACCATCTTTGATTGGCATGAGAAGAGAATATGTCCGAGAAGAATGAAAATAAAATTGAAGAACCTCCAACTGAGGTTGAAATGACGGAAGTCGACGCTTCTAATCAAAATGAGAAAACTGAAATTTGTGAGTCTCATCACTCGGAAGTGGAACCAGATTCACCCGTAACTAAAAAATCGGATGAACGATCATGTATGTCTTTGAGACCGAGGAAGAATCGAGAACAATCTGTCAATGCTAAAATGAAGACGACGTCGACCACCTCCGTTTTCAGTGGGAAAGGTGTGAGAAAAAGTTTAGGTAAACGACTTGTTACACGGCGTCAACGATTAGCTTCGGCGAAAGCAAATGCGAAAATTACGAAGACGAAACGTTCTACGGTGAAACGTTCGAAAAATACGACAAATCCACCAAAGAAACGGAAAAAACAATTAGAAAAAGAAGTGACGAAAATGAAGGAGAATAATGAAGAGAAAAAAATTGTGGGAGATAAGATGAAGGGAAGAAGAAAAAGAATGCCAGAGAAGAAGAAAGCGGATTTGATGGAAGCAAAAAGAATTATACAAAAGAAACGATTAATGAATCGGTTGATGGTGGCGAAATCGTTAGCGATTCGTAAAGCAAGAAATGTGTCGACAGTTAAAAAACGAAAATTATTGAAGAGGAATGGTATGAGAAGGAATTTACAATTTTTTTACAATCCACAAAAACATGAAGAAAAATTGAAGAAGATGAAAAAGAAACGAGAAAATTTGAGAGAAATAGAATTGGACAATATCACAAAAAGATATCTACTTTCCGGTGTGAAAGACAATGGTAATTGTCCAAATTGTTATGTTATCGATCGATTATCATTCGTCTCAGCAATTTATACGAATATTGTCAATCAATTATTGAACGACGATTTGGGAACGATTGATAAATATTTAACGAATATTTTTGATGAACATAGTTCACTCATTTTCTCTACAACAACTTTTTATTCAGCAACATTTCCATTTGGATCATTAGAAGAATTCAAATTGTTCTTGAGAAAACCCAAATTGATTTTGGAGACGTTCGTTAAAGTGAAATGTCACGACATCGAATTAATGGAAGAAATGAAGGAGAATCGAAGAAAATCGAAAATCTTCCGAATTATTCCACTCAACTTCCTTCACATTCTCAACATTAAACATCAGAAATTATTGACGAGATATCTCACCGGAATTTTCGTTGGACAAGTTGGTGAAGAAAAAAACGTTCAAATTTTTCAGTTGAAAAAACAACAAATTTTCCCTTTCGAAAATTTACATGTTGATGGAAATGAATATGAATTTTATCAACAACGAATTAATAAACGACTCACTTACTCCGCTCTGAAATTGAGAGAGTCGCCGGTCGATCTAACGGAACAATTCTCGGATGGATTATGGAATCGTTTGTCGAAATATTGTCTAGTGGATGAGAGTGGGCGTTTGGTGTTCGTACGGAGAGATTATAGTGAAATCATTCCACAACATTTCCGTGTTTTCCTCCAATTTGTTTATCAGCAATTTTATGATGAGGGAAAGAATTGTGAGAAATCG
Organism: Seison nebaliae; assembly: GCA_023231475.1. Classification (NCBI taxonomy): domain Eukaryota; kingdom Metazoa; phylum Rotifera; class Pararotatoria; order Seisonacea; family Seisonidae; genus Seison; species Seison nebaliae. The sequence continues at coordinate 98,460 of JALJEE010002162.1, read as the reverse complement.
ATTGATGAGAATATCGAGAAAAGAAGAAATGATATGAAATCGTCAATACCTGAATTACGAGATGTATTGAATAGACCTTTAGAATTCTATAAGAATCCTCAATATGAGATTGGCGAAGAAATTTTCCCTCAATCAATCATGTTCTTCGAATGGTTCGATTTGTCGTTTCGTTGGCGTCTAAAGGAAATGGGATCGATTACGATATTAGAGAAAGAGGAAAATAAAAAAGATTTGTTACGAGTGAAATTGGACAACTTCTATAGGAAAGTTCAGAGAGATGATGAATTTAAATTCAATTCTCATTTGAAGAATTTCTTTCAGATATTGAAATATAATGAATTGAAATGTAAATTTTATACGGAAATTCAAGAGCATTTCCAACAATTACCGTCATTCCATTGGAATGAGTTAGTGATCGATATTTTCGAATTTTGTCGGATCGTTTTCATTGTGACGAATGGGAAATTGTCAACGGAAGTCCGAACCATTTGTAGATCGCTTAAATATTTCACACGACGATCCAAACGACTTTTAAGAGAATTCTTCTTATCAGATTTATATCGGAACTTCTTGAAAATCAATTCGTTTGGGAAGAATTCTTCTTTATTATTCTCTCAAGAAGAATTGTACAATTGTGGAATTAGTTGTTGTTATTGTTTGAATGGATTGGATGGTGGAAATATGAGATATTGTAAAGAAGGAAAAATTTATTTTCATGTTTATTGTGGAATGACAAATAAAGACATTTGTCTTCATTGCAATGAGAGAATGACAATCGACACGATTAATCAATTACCACAAATCGATAATGAAGTCGATCTGTCAGAAGATGATTTATGGAAATTGAATAATGTTGGTGATGGTTCGAAACTTCAAACGGTCAATATATCTCGTCGTGTTTTGCATAAAAAAGATTTTTTCATAATTAATTCTGACGATAATGATGATATTGATGATGGAAATGATGAACGAATGATGATGGATGGACTGGAAACGACGACAATGATGGACGTAGATAAATCGATGAGTGATGAACAATTTGATGAGAAATTGGATTTGTCATTGAATTTCTTAATCAAACCGTTATCAGATGGTGATGGTGATGGTGATGGTGATGGTGATGGTGATGGTGATGGTGATGGTGATGGTGATGGTGAGAGCAATGTGGAATTTCTTAATAAATTAATTATTAAAGAAGATATTATATTGAGAGAAGAAGAAGAAGAAGAAGAAGAAGTGAATGAGGAGAAGAAGAAAGAGAAGATTTTGATTGAGAAATCTGAAATAATTCCATCGATTGAGAAATCTGAAATAATTTCATCGATTGAAACGGATGAGAAAGATTCGAATAAATTGAAAAATAATCTAATGAAAAATGATAATGATCATATGAAATCACAACATTTAACGACAACAACAACAACAACAACTTCAGTAATATCTTCTTCTGTAACGATGCCAGTTCCATCAAAGAATGAGAAGAAGAAACAACAGAAAGAAGTGGAAGAGATTGATTATCAATTAGATATTGATTTGTTGGAGATATTATCGAATAGTGATAATTGTCTCTCTAGTAATTGTCTCATGTCGAGTATTAGTGAGGAATTAAAGGAAGAATATTTACGTATTCGAGTCTCATCCAAAAATACGATTAGTCCATGGCAATATCAATCGATGTCGATCAGTTCGATAAATCAATTGGTTCATTGTGAAGGAGAGATTGGACGAATTTGGTATGTAATTCCAGAGAAAGAAATCTCCAAATGTATCGAACTTTCTTATAAGTTTATAAAGAATTATGAATTAATCGAATGTTATTTGATGGATATTCTATCGATGTTCACGCCCAAGTTCTTATTGGCGAATGGAATAGAAGTGCAACGTCATCATCAGAAATTTGGTGATTATATCGTTTTGGGAAAGGGATGTATTTTCTCTTTCGTTCAACTCTCATCCGATTATTGTGTGTCGGTGGAAGTGGATTTTTTGTTTGTTGAAGAGATGTTGAATCAATTGAGAATTGAAAGATTGATGATTGAAGAGAAAATGAAGAAATTTGATGGAAATAATGAAATGAATGAGGAGAAATTGATGGAAAACAAATTGACATTTCATTCCAAATTCAATTTGTTGACAGATAAAGAAAAAGGATTAACCATCTTCCAATTATATCAAGGCCGTTTGTCATTCTATTGTGATTATGAAACATCGATACAATTGATTTTGAAAGAAATCTTTAAAGAATATCATTCTCGTCTCACTGGATTATATGAATCATCATCGAAAAAATATGTGATGTCTCTCATTCTTCATTGTCTCATCAATCAACAACAAAACGACATTTATTGGAATGCACCAAAATTAACATACAAATTCTCTAAAAATTTCATCGAACAAATTATGTGTCATTTGTCGATGGATATTCTGATGGTATCCGCTCTCCAATACAATTCTCAACGAAACAACGTTTATTTGGAGAAACATTTTTATTCGATTTTGAAAGAATTATTAGAGAAAAATTCTCAATTATTAGAAGATGTTCGATATGAAGAAGTGATGTGTCAATTGACTGAGAAGATCGGGACATCGACCGACAATTATTTCAATTGTCTTTCCATCGATGATATCGAGAAATATGTTAATGATTTAACGACTGATCATCGATCCAGTTCACATGATGATCCTTTTTTGAAGAGACTTTTAGTTTTTTTATTTCCTCCAAATGTCGATGATGGTGAGAGTGATGGTTTTGATTTGAAGAGAATTGACGAAAGAAAAAAAGGAATGAGAATTTATCATCATTGTACGATTTGTAATAGTTTTGTTGAGAATATTTGGAAATGTTGTTGTGTGAAGGAGCATGTGGTATGTTCATGGAAACATTATCGTCAATTGACATGTACGAACCATCAGATTCATCAATCTCATAAAGTGTATCAGAAGAAGAAATCGATTCTATCCAATATTGAAGTGATTTCCGTTTATTATCTTCTCTCTTATTCGATTGATGATATGTTGAAATGGCGAGTGGATTGTGAGGAAGTTTTGGAATGTTTTGATCAAATGGAGAAACGATCATCTGATGATTATGATGAATTGATGACTGATCAATTATCATTTATTCGGATTCATGAATTAATCGAACAATTTGATGATTATCAATGTGCCTTCTCCACCGATCTCCGCATTCGATTAGAGGAAGTATTCGAGAAGATTATTGAAAGACAATATGAAATTTGTTGTTTATTGAACGTCCTCAATATTCAAATTGTCAGTTCTATCCCATCCAATTTCCAAGTGACATTCCCTCAAACATCCACGAGTTGTTTTGATGAGAGAATGGAGAAGAATAATTTGAAAAATAAGAGAGTCCTAACGAAATTGAAGAGTTCAGACAAGAAGAAGATTGAGAAGATTTGTGGAAATCGTCGACGATCTTCATCACATCGAAAAAATGATGAATTGAATTTCAAATTGAATTTAATGAAAAGTTCAACAATATCAAATAAATTTGAATTATCTCAACCATTCACTTGTGGGAAAGATGAGGAATTCCTCATCAATCCAAAAATGAGAGATGAAGAAATGACAGATAATCAAAACATTTTACACAATCTACTTCTCGCCACTTGTACCTCCTCCAATTCAACAACTACCATCACTCGTGTCACTGAGATGACGAACGAGAAGAAACGATTTGATAAGAGAAATACTCGATCTGAAGATATTCCTGTGAGAATGAGTTTCATTAAAGAGAATGCCAATCGAATGACTTTCCTCCAATTTAATGAACGATATCATAAATTGAAAAAATTCAATTATATTCAAACATTCGAAGCGAATTTCTTACGATGTCTCCATGAACAAATTTCGAAATGTAACGATGATTTATTGGAATTGAAAGAGAAAATTTCTCATTCCAACCTCACTTTATCAGATTATGAGAATATTTTGAAATTGATGAGTCATCTATTATCATTCAATATCCTTCCTGATCATTATTCATTTTTCCTTCACTTTTTCATGACATATCGTTGGATGAAAATTTGTAGTAGTATAATGGAGCATCAATATTCTTTCCAATCTGATTTCCTTTCTAATCCTCATCATTTCCATTTGATTCAATCAAATCAAATCAGTTCAATGGACGAACAAATCATATCCAAACGTCTCTATAAAGGACAATTGGAGAGGAAACGATTATATAAACGATTATTGACGAAATATCAATTGAAGAATGAGACAATGGATCATGCCGACATTTTCCAATTTCCTCAATTACTCGTCAATTTTATCGATTTAATTCAGAGTAATTCTTTCCGTCTCTATCTGTATGAATCATGTGAAGATAATCGGAAATCAAAAGATAAACGTCGATCTAATAATCAATCAAAGAAACCACGATTAACTATCGAAAAACATTATCAATTGATGAATTATCTGTTTGAACAATATGGTGGAATTATACCGTTCCCATCTACCACAATTGCTCTTCGTCTCCTCCAATTCGTTTATGAGAAATGTCAATTATTCGAAAGTGTTCAAAGAAATTTCACGATCGATTATCGCTTCTCTCAATCAATCGAATGGATTGTTGAATTTCTCAACATTCAAGAATTCGAATGTCCTGTCGTTCAGAAAACTGATTTGAAATGTCTTCCAATTAATTGGCAATTTGGTGGATCATTCTTCCCCATATTGGAGAATATTCGTCGTGTAAATAAATTTTCAAAAGAAATTGTTGAATCGAAACGATTAATTTCATTTAGAAGTTTGGAGAAATTGCAAGTTTATGCAAATCGTTCACCTATCGATTTGATGGTGAGACGAACATTGAATCATGAAACGTTTCAACTCAATAAACATTTGAAAGAGATATTTCGCATCTATCAAATCTCTCAGAAAAAACATTCGAATACCAGTCAACGTCTCATTGAAGTGTTGTTTCCATTTCTCCAGAAGAATTTCTACAATCGATATTCGCATAAATTAAAGAAAAATCGAAAAAGAATTCGATGTAAGAAACGAATGAAATTATTAATTCAACGACGACGATCAATGAAGAAGGCGACATTAAATATCGTTCGGAAACGAACGAAAAAGAAAAAACGACAAATTATTCGAGTATGGCCACAATATTTCGCATCTATTTTCACTCCAACGAAAAAAGAGAAATCGTCAAATGAGAATTGTTGGAAATTGGTGAGACGATTGAAAGATAAATGTTTCATGTCGAAAGAAACGAATTGGAAAAATTTCAATCGACAGAAATTTGTAGAAACGATGAAAGATTATTTGGTGGGACATAAGAAACATATGATGGAAATTCGAGAAAGGAATTTGGAGAAATTAAGAAATTCTGATATATCGACTAATTTGATGAGTTCGAATGGAACGAGTAATGGTGGGAAGAAAAGGAAACATAATTTCATAAAGTTTTGTTCATGTCAATCAATCGCTTATGGTCCAATGATTCGTTGTGATATCTGTTATGAATGGTTTCATTTAGATTGTTCCAAATTGAAATATGCTCGAAGTGAGAATCGTTCGGATTTCAAGAGGATGGCACCGTTTTGTATACATACGAAATATTTCAATTCTATCGATAATAATCATCGTTATGAGATTTATGATCGATATCTTTGTGTTCGATGTAAATCGACATCGAGAAAAGAGTTGAATGATTTGGTGAAGATAGCATATAATTTACGAATGGATTCGAATGTATTTTGTGTGGAAAGTGAAATGTTCATGCTTCATGTCTCCAATGCATTAGCATGGACGAAATCGGTACATGATGTATTAGATGGATTGATAAATAATTCTGATGAATTAGTGAAGAATGAATGTCAAATAGTTCTCGAACGAACATTAGAACAATTAAAATCTTCCAATGTTATGAGTGATTTATTAAAGAAGAAATTATATTCAGAAATAGCTATCTTAATTGAGATTGATGTGTTAGAGAAATTGTTATTGGATGGTGATCTCATCGAAGTTTATATGCAAGAGAAGACAACTCTCTTTCAAATGATTCATATGAGACGACGAGTTTTATTCGATTATTATTCAAAGAAGGAAAATGTTCAAGTATCATATCGATCCACTCTTAATAAAATTCTTCCCTTCAATCATTCTTATCAATTTCTTACCAATCCATTTATATTGATCGAAGAACGATGTAAAATTGAAAGGAATCTACTCTCAGTGAAAATGGCGAATAAACAACAACAACGTCGTTCGAAAAAAGTGAAGAAAAATGTTGGTAGTCGATCCGTATCAAATACTCCTTTTAAATCTGAATTTCATTCAACCATTCCCACCACACCAACATCAACAATGAAAACAACAATTTCCACCACTCTATCATCCACATCGAAAACTATGTCAACAATAGGAAAGAATTCAATTTCAACTTCTATAACAACAAATCCAACAAATCCAACATTAACAACAACAACAACAAATAATAAAATATCATCATCATCATTATCATCATCGTCAGCCACAACAACAACAACAACAACAACAACAACAAGTAAGTTGTTGGATGATAAAGAGTTGTTGAATTGTCCAATAAAGACGACACCATCAAAATTAATTGGTCAGGAAGTGAAAGAGAAAGATGTCATAGTTAAATCAGTGAATCGTAGTGGGAAAACTACAAATAACTTCTCCGTTACTCATAAGACGAATGGAACGAATAAAAGACGATCGAAATCAACGACAAATGTGGAAACGAATCAAATAATATCATCAACTCAACTCGATCAAATCAGTCCTAAAACGGAGAGAGTCATTCCTCTAAACACGTCAGAGAAAGATGGGGAAAATTCCGATTATACACTCACTCCACATGTGAGTGAAATGAAAAGTGAAGGTATATTTTAATTTTAATTTCTTTTCTTTTTTTTAATTTGAATTAATTTTCATAGATAAATCAGAAGAGAAACAATTGCCAAATGATAATATATTTGAGAAGATCGATTTCGATTTCATCTCAGACACTTCCAATGGTGATCTCCAAAGTGATGTGGAGACGGAAGAAGAAGGACAATCATGTGCTTCATTGAATTGTCTACATCCCAAAGGTTTTCAAAATTTTCTTATTTTCAATTAATTTTTATATTTAATTAATTCTCAATTAATAGAGGAAACCATCTCTTGGGTTTTATGTGATTATTGTAAGAAATGGTTCCATATGACATGTGCGAATATCAATCGTTCTCGAGAAGAAGTTGCAAAGAGTTTCTTCATTTGTCATCTTTGTATTCGAGATGGTGTCACGAAAGATATGATAAAACAAAAAATTGGTAAAAATAATAAGAAACGAGAAGATTGTGATCAGAAGAAATCAGCTAAATTAATCAAACCGAAACGTCTCTGTAAACGACGTTCTACTGGAACTAAATTAACGAATAATTCCACCACCACTTCTGTTAACGATCCCAGTTCGTCAACCGTCGGTACATCTATCCAACCGCGAAGAACTCGACGTCCTTCACGACGTGGTAAATCGTCTCGCGGTCGAACACCAATCACTAGAACGAGGAAGAAGAGTAGTGCATCGAATAAGAGTATAAGTATTACTGAGAATAATATGGATGAAGATGGAAGGATTAAAGATGATATCGATACCGATATTGATGAGAAAATGAGAAGTAGCTCAGTGAACGATTCGGATGTAAATGAGAAAAATAATTTTGTTGAAGAGACAATAATTATTCCCATTCAACGAATACCATTACCGAAAGTTGTTGATGAATTGAAATTATCATTATTAAATCGATCAAAAGAAGCGACAGCAGAAGTGTCATCCACATTTGAAAAATCCTCATCGAGAAACATGTGTAAAGGGAAAAAGAAAGAAAATACTGCATTAGATGATGATGATGAATCAGATGATGATGATCACATGTTTAAATCCAAATTGCCTTGTATGTTTGTTAAACGACCATCGGTACCGGTTTCAATCTCACCTAAACATCAACTCTCTCAGGAAGATGCAACAATGATCAATTTAGATTTTTGTTTAGATTCCAAAATGATTCCTACTCTAAATGATAATGTGAAGAATGGAAATGACAAAAATTTATTGGAAACAATAGAGGATAGGACGAATGACGAATGAAACATTCAAGTGACAATTGAAAAATTAAAAAAAAAAAATTCTTATTATGTTCGATATTTTATTTAAATCGATTTATTTTTCATTTATAAAGTTTTCTTTTACTCATTCATAAAGAAAAAGTTATTAGAAACTGATTGAAATTGAAGAAAAATTTCAAAGAATTCATAAAAAAAAAGTCTCATTAGAATTTGATTTCGTTGTTGATTTACATTTTAAAATACAATATCATCATCTGATGACGTTTCCCTAGGATGACTATCTTCGCCATCCCAAGAATAAGTTTCTTCTTCTTCTTCTTCCTCCTCTTCCTCTACAACGAACGATTCAGCATCTTCCTCCACATTTTCTTCGTCAACTGAAAAATTTGAAAAGTAAAACTTAAAAATTAAAAAATTTATAAAAATCTTAACCGCCATCAAATGATAAAGTTCCTGACTTTAAATGATCCATAAATTCTTTGGCTGATTTGCGAAGAGGCCTTCTATATTTTTTCACTGGTTCAGTATACATATCCAAATCATCTGATGATTCTTCGGATGATTCATCAAGAACAATCAATTCAGGTTCTGGTTGATCATGTTTCTTTTGTTCATCCATTGACATTTTTTCTATTTTCTTTTCCGATTTTATTGGAATAGATTTCCTCTCAACAACAATTGGACTATTTGGTTTTTTCTTCGAATCGCCAAAAGTCTTTCTTCGAGCATTTATTTCAACTATCTCAGATAAATCGTCGTTAACACTCAAATCAATCTCTTTAATTTCGTTAAATTTTACCCCTTCTATCGTCACGTCATTCTCTTCCGTCCTTTTGGTTTGTGAATGTCCTTTATTTCCGATACTGATATTTTTCTTCTTTTTCTTCTCATTTTCCCATATTTTCTTTTTCTTTTTTGAAATTTTACTGTTATTCTTTTTTGAAATTTCTTGTTTTTTTTCTGGAATTTCTTTTTTCTTCTTTGGAATTTCTTCTTTTTTTTCTGGAATTTCTTTCTTCTTTGGAATTTCTTCTTTTTTTTCTGCAATTTCTTTTTTCTTCTTTGGAATTTCTTCTTTTTTTTCTGGAATTTCTTCTTTCTTCTTTGGAATATCTTTTTCCTTTTCCGAAATTTCTTTTGTCTTTTCCGAAATTTCCATTTGAATCTCTGGAACGATCTTCCTCTTCTCCGAATTTACACTTTTTCCATTATCTTTCAGTTTCTTTTCTTTAGAATCTTTTCTTTTATCTGTTGATTTAAGTAGAAAAGATTCGAGTGTATTCTGTCTTTTTACCGGTGGTTGAGTATTCGAAGGTTTCTCGACAGTTTTCGTCTTATTTCCTGATTTATCAACACTTTTCGATTTATTCTTTGATTTCTTCTCCTTTACTTTGGGAGTATCCAAAGTCTTTTTATTTGGACCTCGCTTCTTCCTCTTCTTTTCTCGAATAACACCATGTCTTAACGGAATAATCTGGAAAAATGAAGAAATTATTAAAGAATTCAAATATGATAAAAAGAGAAACCGAATGAGCTAAATAGAGATAATTGATGTCTCCATATTTTTTATATGACTCAACGATACGATTGTGGTAATCATTGAGACTAAATCTCTTTAAATTCTCATAGTAACTTTTATTGTTTTCCAACGCATTCACCGACCAAGCACGATCATATAAATCATCTAAATGATGTCGATCTTTCTTCTTCATTAGAACTTCACTAAATTTCTTTTCTTCTTTTCTTTTATGCTCTTTAATATCGTCGTCCGATAAAATGATATCGTCATCACTCTCAATTCCGTTTTCGATTTGTTTCAATGAAATCGGTCGAGGAATTTTCTTTGATCTTCTCAAATAGATATTTGGACTATATTCCTCAAGAAATAATCGACATAAAGTACGTTGAGCATAAGCGTCTGGTGTTAACGGATATTGAAAGAGATTGATAGACGTTGTTAAGAAGTTAACAATTGCTGGGAACTTTAGTTTATCAGCCTTCGTCATAAGAATATGTTTCAAATTCAAAAGAACTTTATGATATTTATTATTAAATTGTTGAAACATTTTTGCGACGACCGTCGAACGTTTTTTATATTGACGAAGATCCTTTCTCTTTTTCTGATCATAATAAATCAAATACATTTGATGCAATATCGCATGAATGAAATTGATGATTTCCGTGACTTTATAAACCGTTTGTCGTTTAGTGGCAAATGGTCGTTCTCCTTCAGGTATTGCGAATTCATTGAAAGTTCTCAGCACAAGTGGCGCTCTCAATCGACGATTCATTTTCGTCGAACCAACTTGATCATCCACAAAATTGAACGTCTCCAAATCTTCGATTGTTCTCATTTTCTCCACGATGATACCTTGATCTTCCAATTCCGTATCTGACAAATGACCATGAGGAACGAAAAATTTATCTTTCTCAAATTGATCTTTCGGATCGACTTCATCATCTGTGTCGTCTCCACTCATCTCTTCTTCTTTTCTCAATTTCTTCTGCTTCTCCCATTCAACATCAGAATCTAATTCGTAATTGATTTGTGGTAATCGTTTTAACGGTCGTTTTGCATTAACATTTCTCGATCGGAAAGTTTTTTTCATTCCATGATAAGGTGGTCGAATAGTTTCATTTTTTCGAAATTGAATATATTTACAACGAATCAATTTCATTTGATGTCCCAATCCTTTCTTCAATCGACATTCACTTATCAATTGCCTCTGAACTTTCTGATTGAGAATGTCTGGTCGATACAATGATTCATTTCTCTTCAATTCCTTAACGACTTCTCTCATTTTCATTGTCTCTCTTCCTCTTAACTCATCTTCATACAACATTTTATCAATCATTTCTATATCGTCATTATTTTTCAATCGATTAATCTTTTTGAAAATATCTTCGAATTCCATATTCGTCACACAAAGTATTTGATGGATTGGTGGACGTTTGGCTTCTTCTTTCGAATTCTTCTTCGTCTTTATTTGCTTACTCGGATCCATTTGACTGGCTAGACTCTTCAATTTAAAAGGAGAAATCAATGGAACATTCTCCAGTTTGGCACGATCTAAAAATCCTGTCATGAATTCTTTCATTCCATCAATTCCTTTCGTTGGTGTCTGACCTTTCTCTCGTCGTTCCTTCTCCTTTAATTCCTCTCGAGCTTTTCTATCTTTCTCCTTTTGTTCTTCTTTTAATCTCTTCTCCTTTTCCTTTTGCTCCTCTCGCAATCTTTTTTCTTCTTTCAACTTTTCTTCTTTTAAACGTTTTTCTTCTTTTAACTTTTCTTCTTTCAATCGTCTTTCTTCTTTTAACTTTTCTTCTTTCAACTTCTTCTCCTTCTCCCTTTGCTCCTCTCTCAATCTCTTCTCCTTTTCTTTCTGCTCATCTCTCAATTTCTTCTCTACTTCCATTTTCTCTCGACGTATCTTCTTCTCTTCATCCGTTCGTCTTTTCGTAGATGATTTACGGAAAATATTTTTATCTTCAGGATGATTTCGCTCAACAAAATTCTTCAAATCATTTATCAACATCTGTTGCTGATGATTCATCTCCTCCAACATTTTCAATTTCGATTGGAAATTCTCCTTATTAATCTCTTCATATTTCGTCCCATCGTCCAAAGTAACGTCATTGGTGGTCGATGCCAATCCATCATCTTCAGTGTCAACCTCCATTCAATTTCAACGAAACAAACTTTGTGAAAAGGGAGAATGAAAAAAATTTCCACAAATAAAACGTACTGAGACTATCAGCAAATATTTTTCAAATAACATGAAAATGATTTAACTTTGAAAAGATTTTTCGAGAGGAAAATTCAAAACTTCTCTTCTAAACATTTCATGTTTCTCTTTCAAAATTATTCACCAGTTTCAGTTACTCACATCAATAATAGGCTTAGCTCAATCTATAAAATAGAACTTATTTTTCTTCTTATTCCGTTCAATGTTGATTGTAGGAAGTTATCCCCGATGTTTCTTTTTTCTAAAAAATATGAAAAAAGGAAGCTATCCTCGATTTCTTTTAAATGCCTAATCTAATAATGAAGAGAGAAACTTCGGGGATACCTTCCGTTTACCTCAATGTTAAGGTAACATTATAAGCTTATCATTTTTATAAAATTGATGTACTATAAGATATTCTCATTAGCTCTGAAGCATAATTCTATGATGAAATTTTCTGACTCTACTGACTATTATTACCCTAATAATCATATGTTGCTATAAGAAGAAAACACTCAATTTACCAATCCGAGATACTTACTTCAAATAGACATCACTATAAATTCGTCCTCCATTCAACGAATGACCAATGAATAAAACTTGTAGCAAAACTCCAATTTAAAAGTTAAGAAAGTATATGCATCATAATAATATCTGTTATGCGCATTTCCCAAATAATTTAAGAAATTATGAAAGAAAGAGGAGCAAAGAGCAATTGAAAATAAAAAAGTTTTAGCTGACAATCTTGAGAGTAATCTGATACGAAATATCAGTGATGGTTAGGACTCGAACAAAACTCGTGTAATAAACGACAAATTTTGTTGACTAATTATTTGTAGTGTTGCTTGGTTAACCATACCGAGTTGCTAAGAAGTTGATAAGAAGAAGATTACCATATAACTTATATGTATTCTTTGATTTGTTATCATTCGATTAAAATTAGTTTATTAAAAATGGAAAATAATATGATTATGTTAAGATTCAATTGTATTTTATTTCTATGTTGTATACATTTGGAAATATTTCACTAATTCATTATTCCACTTGTAACTCGATTTCAACTGTCCCATTACATTACGATATTGAGAATTTAAATCTAAAAAATATGTAGTTTTTATTTGGTGTATAAAAGATGAAAGACGAACCATCGAAGCTTTGTCTTAAGTTCAAATGGGAAATTTTACTTTTCATCGAACCTTCATTCAACATATTCTCCAATTCTTTTTGTTCCATTGCATATAAATAACGAATTGTTAAATTGACATTCTCATCTAATGAACACTGATTTTTAATTGTCATTTAAGAATAATAACCTACATTATTAATGAATACGAAAGCTGGCAATTGCGTTATGAATTCTTGAAACATTGGAACTTTAAACATCTCTTCAATATTCTCTGAAAGAAATATTCAAATTTCGTTATAGATGTGTTTAAAAAAAATTAACGTTCTTCTTTATTATCCGTATTCTTATCTTGTTCATTTTGAGCATTTGATCGTTTTGCTTGCTGATTAGAAACTGAAACTTTTGTTACACATTTTTCATAAAATGAAAGAAACTTAATCTGATATTTTTATATAATTCCCATTCGAATTTACGTACTGGAAATTTATTTAATTTGTCAACAAATTCTTCAATCATACGTGATGCTGAACATCTTAAGATATTATTATTAAGCATAAACAGGATATGATAAAATTAACATTTTCGAATAAACAAATAAAATATCTCCGTTTTTGATATTGGCGAATTGTTTCTCAAAACATTTCCCATAGTCGACCAGTTCCGTTTTATCTTCATAACATAATTTATTGATAATATATAAATGATCATGAACGACATGTTTGCAGAGACTCGTCTTGTCATTATGTAAGATGCAGAATGGAAAAGGTTTATCTTCAAACTTCAAAGTTCGATGTGCCTGTCGATTTCCAGCTTTTCTTACAGTTACACCAACTTCTAAGCGGTCAGGTACATCCGTTTCTTCGTTGACAGCGATTAAACAATTCTTATCATCTTTTACTCCTTCATTTAATGGCAATTCTATACATTCTTCTTCACAAAACGATGGTGCGGGATTATTGAAAATTTGATTTCGAATTTTTATAAATGTCCATTGAGAACTTTCCGCATATTTCATTGTTAGTTTCACATTAATCTTTTTCTTCTTCTCATAATATTCACGATAAGAATTCTTCTTCAATAATTCATTCTTCTCGATGATATCAGATAATTTGTCAGGTCCCATTAACGTATACTTACCAATCGATTGAGATAATTTGATGGAATAGACAATTAGTTTTCTCAATTTATCGAATAGTTTCCAGTCGAAATCGGCATATACTTCCAACACATCTTTGTACTTCTCCACTTCATATTCGACTATATGCTTTATGTCAAGGAATCTTATTCGTACCAAATACGTCACCAGATCATCAATTTTTTCGATCTGATAAAATGGAGACATTCTTCGAAGATTCACCCGTTCCACCAACACCTTTTCTCGACCTTTCTTTTTTCCAATTAATTGAGCGGACACTAAATTCTTATGCATTTCACTCGAGATGGAAGTGTATTGTGCAATTTGATTATTTTCGTTAATTCCAAATTTCAAATTAAAAATTTTTAAATTTATCTTTAGTTTCCGTGATTTATCACCAGTTTCCTTATTGATCAACCGGAAACCCCAAATATTCGGAGTTAACTCTTTCACTTCATGTCGATTCTCTTTCACAAAAATATCATTTCCCACTTTAATTAATTTGTTTGTCTTCTGGTCGTAGAGGAATTTCTCCAACATTAAATCTTTTGACATATGTTCCCATTGTAATTCGACACTATCCTTTCCACTCGCAATTCCGAACAATTTCAATTTTGGTAAATTGTATTGATATTGAATGATATTTTCTTCGTCCAACTTCACTTCAATGAAAGTATTTGGTTTTATTCCCATTAGACAATTGTCAATATTATCATTGGAGATCTCTATAAACTGAACAAAACCATCACAAATCCATCGAATATTTCGATATTTATCTGCTTTCCATGACAACAGAACTTCGTTGGGTGAAAGAAGTTTCATTTTCAAATGTTTCGAATCACTTTCTATCGTTCGATTCATTATAAAATTACTTAAATAATACCGATTCTGTTCACCGTCTTCATGTCGAGTAAAACTATCTGGAAGAACGGAAATATGCGTACTGTTAAAAGTGGAATTGTCATCCAAAAAATCATTTCGTTCCTGCTTGAAATTCGTTCGATTCTTCTCAATTTCACGATTGACATTGGATGAAGTCAAAATGAACTGATTGAATTCTCTTGATAATTGAGGATAATTCCAGAAGAACTTTATTTTCCTTTTATTCATATGTTTCGCTCTCAATTGAATTTTTTCAAAATAATTTGTCCAATAGCATCCAATAACTTGAACTAACAAAATATTAGTCTGTTTGTAGAACATATCAATTTCTAACTTATTTCGTTGATTTGGCAATAGAACTTTATTAGGAAAACATGATAAGCCAACGAATTTCTATAATTTATCTGAAGGATATCATCCAAATGAACTTTTTCACCTTTACCTGCTGTCACTTCTTCCAAACCGTTTCTTTTCACAACATAAACTTTATGTTTAGTCCCTTTTCGCGTTTGTTCTAACGACCATTCGTCATCGTTCAAATTCATCGATAATCTATCCAATTCATTACCTGATTTAAAAAGGAGAAATCGTTAAAGATATTAGCAAATTAAAAGAAATTATTTAGCGTTGAATAAAGTAGATTAGGAAGGACATAATTGGTTATTGATAAAGAATTTTAAAAAGAAAAAAATGGAAAGATGAAGAAATTCCATTTAACTTTTCGGAATAACTGCATCGAAATTCCAAGAAATAATTTCAGAATCATCAATGATCGGTTCATCCTTTGCTGATACTGATGGTTGGACATAGATATTGAGAACGATGTGAACCGTTTCGTTTCGTTCCACTTTAATTTCGTTGTCATTTATATCTTCGATTTGAATTTTATTATGGTTATAAACAAATTCCATTTTAACAATTTTATAAACGATATCTCCGATGTATAAAGATGGAAGAAGCCAAGTGAATGTGAGATGCTGTGGAGTTATTCGGCTTAATTGGATTCTTTCATGGCCGTTGATCTTTGGCAACATTTTCTTCCACAACAAAAATTTTCCTTTATCTGAAGTTAATTCTAAAGATTTTTCTGCTAATTCGATGGTAGAACGAATATGAATCCAAACAGGATATCGGATATCGATACATCCGATCTCAAACGAATAAATTCCGTCGTTCCTATTTGAATAATTGTCAACGTAATGTTCAATTCCTTCATCTTCATAATCGTATTTCCAATATAGTCGATATATCACATTTATTATACCGACGTCATTGGAATTATGTCCATAGAATTTGAATGAGAACACATTCCTCTCTCTCACGTAGTTGTAAGAGAAAATATTTGGATTTGCCGGTTGCGCCGTCATCCAAACAGGTGGATCAGATTCATATTTAATAACATTATAATCTTTTCCTAATTGCCTCAAATATTTCCTGGGATGTCTTTTTAAATTCGTCTCATGGTCGTCAATGGAAGATGAATGTTGTTCTTTCACAAACAGAATCTCCAACTTATAACTCGTATTTATTATCAATTTTTCAAACGTTACCGGTGACGACGGTTGTGCCTTATAGAATGGTTTATAAGCATCAAATTCATTTTCACCATCTTTACTCAAATGAAAAAAACACATTTTAATCTTTCTTTCATTAAGATCTCGCATGTCAAAGTGAATTCGAAGACTAGACAATGTAGATATCACCCATAATTTTGTGACGAGTAATTCAATACTCTTATTATAGAAATATTCCATACCGAATTGTTGATGATTATTAAATTTCCTCACAAATTTCGTGTTCAATCGATAATCGAGTGTTCGACGTGGAAATTCATTTAAGTCGAATTTAAAATTACTTTCTCTCAATTCTTCCGAAACATCCACATTATTATTTTTATATTGTAAGTTTGAATCGAAATTCCCATCAATATCCAACCATTTCACAATCACCTTATTACCTCGATATGAGACGATTTCATGAATATGTCTAGGGAATGTTTCACTCAAATTACCCGATACTTTCTCACTAATTTTACATTGATAATTATCCAATTTCATCAAAAACAATCCTCTATCCATTAATTTCGTTAATTGATATCGGATTTCTGATTTCTGAGTTTTATCCAAGAAACGTTCAGCTAATTTGTTCATCGGTATTATTTGGAAGAGATGATTTGCTGGGTTAGTTCCATTTCGGTCCATCTGACTCAAATATATTTTCAGCGTAGTAATTTGAGGTGAATCGACATATCGGCCGTAATATGTATTCCAGATGATTAAATAACCGACACAATCTTCTGAATGAATTCTCTCCCAATCAATTTCCGCACTATTATTGGACAAATAAGTGAAATATGGTTTCTTTGATAATTCTATTTTCTTATATCGATGAAGTTTAATATAATTGGTTTGGTTGATCTTTTGATTTAAATTGAATTTATAATAATTATAATGAACTATTAAACGATGTGGCTGAATTCCGATAGCAAACTCAGACGATGTTCTATCTTCTCCAATTAATTCGTTAATTTTGAATGTTTTCATTCCTCCACCGTTCTCACTCGTCCAATTAGTCAAATGTTTTTTGAAATTGTGATGACGATTAACAAGATATACTTCATAATCTTTCTTCACTATGTTTCTGGGTGGATCCCAAATCAATTTAATATCAGGATAATCTTCAGCATCATATCTCAAATTGAGATTTCGATAATCAAAAATAATTTTCGGTTGAACGATGATGGATTTTTGAATGAATTTATTACCTTTTTCTTCCAGGAACAAATCAATTTTCAAATCATTCTTCTCATTCCATCCAATAATCTGGAATTGCTCATTCTTATCTACCATCGTATTCTCTTTCTTATACCCCTCATTATCCATCAGTCGTAGCACAATAGCATCAAACGGTAAGTCGATAATTTTCCATTTAATTATCCACTACAAATTGAAAAAATATTAATTCTTCTCAATCAGACTAAATTCATATTAACATGACCATCATTGTTATAACAACTCAAATTAATTCGAACATCGGGAACAGTAAGACAGTAAATCCTCTTGTCTAATTCCTTTATAACGTTCACTTCAAATATTTGTGACTCGGAAAATTCTCCATCTCTTTCATTAGCCAGAAGAAGTTTCGATGACGTTTTATTGTCAATTTGAGAGTTGAATCGAATTATTGGGAAATCTTTGTACCAGAGTTTATTCTTCGTTCTGAAAATGAGATTGAAATTAGGAATTATTTAAACAAAGTTTCAACAAAATATAATCGTGGTAATTAATCTTCGATGACGGTTCGATTTTGTGAAGTTTGAATCGCTTTCTCTTATAGTCCAATGACTCGAGTATGTTCAGTGAAGTATTTGAAGGTTGGAAATCGATTTTACAATCGAAAGATTCATGAAATAATTCGTGTCGCTCCAATTCTTCTACACCTGCCGGATCTTCGAATTCCAGTATTAATTTATCATACCAACAATATTGCATCAAATCACCTAATGAAAAAGATGTGATGTCGATATGTAATTCAGTATCTAATTCACCATAGCGGAATAAAAATTATTGGAATATTTTCTGAACAAAAAAAAACCCTTTATTGTGTAAGTTTGAAATGGACCGTTAATCACAACTTCATCCTTAATCGACATCATTTATTTTAGTTAATTATTTTATTTTCATAATAACTTGTGAACTGGTTGGAGGATTTATCAGGCAAACATTTTTATGATGAACATAATATTCTTTTCGTTTTGACTCATCATTCTCAACTTCGAATAATGGACGAATTGTAATTAATCGATTTCTAGTCGATGCGTCCAAATTGGTTGAATGTCGTGGCAAATTTATTTCATAAGCAATTTTTCTTGTTTCCTTCACCATTCCTATCGGACATTCATAGAGTTTAGAGTTAACTATGAACTGAAAGACAATATGAACAACAGCTATGAAAAACGAAGTTTACTTTACATGTAATAAAATTGATATTGGGATATAGAAACAAAAATATCTGATCGGTTTTCTTGTCGATGTAGGAGAAGAATGTGCCGATATTTTCACGTGAAGACATATGTTGACTCTTTAACATAAAACGTTTGTCACATCTGTATAATAAAAATTTTTAATACTAATAAATGTAAAAGTAGAAAGAACCTTCTATTGATAATATTACTCGGTAGTCGATAAGATGAAAACGCTCGAAATCTATAAGTTTTAAACGATTCAAATATTTGGTTCGAATTCAGTCGTCGAAGCTTCTGCAACGGTTCTCTTGGAATTGAACCGTCGTCAGTATAATATATACCCAAGTCTGCATCTTCCATTAAAATTTCATTTTTCTCGTTGATATTCATCTGGCATTTCTCTTCCATCACATCAATCACTCCATAAACGCGACTGCCTACACTAAAAGTATATGATCCATTTGTTCGAAATTGAAAGCATTTTAATTTATATTCTCCAACAATCTCTTCATGTGCAATTAATCGTTGACTATCACTTGTATTCGATGTCAATTCGAACGTATCTTCTTCAAAAACCTTGAATCTAACACAATAATTCTTTTCTACTTTATATTCCATATAATCATGTTCGACACTTGTTACATCAACGTCATGTATCTCAAAATCATCGTCAACATCCACCACTCTCTCATCAATCTTGTTAGAGAAAAGATGAAAATAAATGAATAAAATATAAAATGAATGAAAACCATTTTTCCTACAGAAGGAATCGAAATTCCAGAACTACATTTTTTCAAGCAATTACAACTCTCTGCGCCATTTTGAGGTTCGGTTTCCTCATTTCTAATTAATGTGTTCACTTGAACCAATTCATAATGATCTTCAGGTAGTGGTAGTACTAGAAGATTTATGATTTTCTCTTCTTCATTCTCCATCCGACCATGATATACACCTGGCGTATGAAATTTAAATTTTGTTAATGAATCCGGATTAAATTCATCAAATTTATATCCATTGTTGTTGATGATATCGGTATTTGTATCAACTTTATAATTAACTTCTTTCTCTAAATATACGAGTTTAGTCGAAGTTTCATTTTCTAATTGGTCATGTGTAGTATAGAATTGTGCAGATCCTTTATCAACCAACATCTCACTATCTGATGGCATCGTTCCAGAAGGAGAATTTCCCATACTTAATCTGATTGATTACAAAACAATAAATAGTAATCTCCATAGGCAATGATGCGTTTGAAGTTTTCCCACAATTGGAAATTTTCTAATAAAAAAAGAACTGAAAATAACTTATCAAAATTTAGCTGAATCAGAATTTTAACTATTACTCAATTTATTAGCTATCGATAAATATTTGTTTAATGATTCCATTGAATCCAGAGTAATTTTACATGTTTTTGTCTAAATATGTCTATAAGAATCTAAATAATAATCAAGCTGGATAATAATTTATCCAAAGTTTTCTTTTCCATACTCGGTATTGAGGACAGCCAATATAAAAATAACATGTATAAAGACAACCACGTGAAGCGTTTTGATAGATAGTTTTTATTTAGATATAAATAGTGAGATAGGAAAATGGATATGAGAGGAAAACGAATGTTACGAAGGAGCGTAATGGGGAATGAAGTTAACATACGAATCATACCTACAGAAACTGGTGATGTTAGCAGAGGAGGTCTATCTGAATCAGAAAGCAGCGAAGGCGTTTGCGAAAAAAAAATTTTTCAAAGAACTTCGAAGCACACCGCACTGAAACATAAACTGGTTGCGGACCAGGTCAATCTTACTCCACCCCTGCTACAAATAATGGGTATTATTCGCAAATACCAGGGAACAGCAAAGCCGATGGGAAAATTTGACGTTCAAATTTTAGCAGAATTGGTCCTACCCCAAATTATCAGTCAAATTTATCCCTCACCGTACGGAAAAGTACCAGACTACCAGGCAAATGAATTTAGAGGAGAATCATATCATTGATTGCTTCGTCTTGATCGACTTGGTGAATGCGGGGTAGATGTCTAGGTGAATGTTCTATTTCGGTGATTGCTTTTATATTCGCTCCCAAATGCTTCGGCTTCCTTAGTTTACTCTCTAAATTCACATAAATAAGCCATTAGCCGATTGACATCTGAGCCATGCTTAATCGGGCAATCTAAATCGGTTGAGCTTCGTCGCATCTGGGTTTAATTGATCGTGGCGCGACTGTGTTCGCAAGTCACATCTTGTAGCTTTACAAGAACATGATATAAGTTGAGTTCCCGATAGGATCTTTTCGTACCTTCAACACATCTTTCTGACAGGAATTGATTTGTTGATGCGTAGAAGAAGAATTCGGTGACACATGTGCCTTCCGGCCATATAGAGTGGTTGATAAATTCATTTTTATCTTCGATGTCGAACCTAATGATGAACGTGCGAGCTACTGAATTGGAGTCATCGTACTTCTTATGCTTCAATCTCCATAGTTTATGATATGGTAGTTTACAATTTCCGAAATATTCCTGAAAAATTTCCATAGTAGTCGAGGAGGCAAGTAGGCATCTTAACTTCATGTTCGTTCTCGACAGTGTTAGATTGCGAAGACAATACGCCATTCAAGTCGTTTATCATAATACCAAGCGCTCTTTGTTCGCATTCGTTATTTCCTAATTGTTTTTTTAGTCTGACTATTTCGTCTCTCATTCCATTGATCACATTGAATATGTTTTGTAATTTGTCGTTGATTTCCGCTATTCGATCCAGCCCGAAAATATGCTCGTTACCAAAAGTTTCTAGTCTCTCCATTAATGTCGTCGACGTAACTTGTACTGACGGGTCGATCACAAAACTACTCCGTAGATCAGGAGATGATCTTTGGTTTTTTGATTTGGTACGTCCTCTGGTTGATTTTTTCAATTCGTCAGCATCATTGATGGCGTCCTTGCAGGAGATATTAGTTCCCTTCGTAGTTGGAGTTTTTCCCTCTTCGAGATTCAGAGTTGGCTCCAGAGACAATCGACTTCGTTCTGCTCCGTTTGGTCGTTTTTTTTTCAGAACATCTTTTTCTCCTTGACCGTTTTCTCTCGAAGCCATTTCAAGTGCCACTATCATCGCTATGATAGTAGCTCTGTTAGGCGAGATAGGCTGTTGCGATGCGTCGCGATCTTCCATTTTCTCGTTTTCAGTGCAAATAATATTTTTAACATTCGACAGGTCGAAAAAAGAGAATAACAAGTCTTATGAACAGTTTAGGAACGAATTTTACATGAATTGTTCTCGAAATTAGGACTGTTAGAAAGAGCTTGAATAGATGATTAATTTGAAGAAAGTTATGAGAATTTTTAAAAAATCGAATTTTGTCCGATTACTTTTGAATACAGCTGTATATCTAGAATAACTATATTAAGTTTATTAGAAGGGGATATAAAATGTGAAGAATAATAGAACGTGACATTTTCAACTGCATCTATTAGAGTTTGCCAATTTCAACCCGATTATAGTAGTAACTCAACAGAATGTTTGTTTAATGAAATTTGGAAAGATGAACGAAAAAGCAAGAAATTAAATGAAAATGGAAATATATCAAATAAGATTAACGATGTGGACGATAGTAATAAGAAGGAAGAGTGAAATAATTGCGTTGAAGCAGAAAAGACAAAGAAAAAATGAGGAAAATTTTAAGAAAAAAATAGCGTTGATAATAAGTCGGAGAGAGTAGGACAAGAAGATTCAATGTACTAAAAAAATCCTATTGATTTTATATGGAACTGAACATTTGAACGTAATCGGCGGATTGCTAACATGGTTAATATTTATTAGTTTATTTATTTCTTTATCGTACTTCAAACATTGTTTCATATCCCATTTCTCTTATTAAACCTAGATCAATATCCCTTATCTCTTCATACAAAATTGCCGTTTGAACTATACAATAATCACCATTTTCTTCAAATCCTTTGATATAATGGAACACTTTCCCCTCTGAGGTCATTAAGAATCCGAAAACCTCTCCTTCGTTGAGAAATGTATTCCAACCAAGACATGAAGAGATTGGTTTAAACTGTACTGCACCATTAAATCGATTATCGGTGACCAGTTCTAAAGCGTCACCCATAATAATTTCTTCTTCTCCAGTAGCTATAAAAAGATAATTAGAATTTCATACAATCAATGTTATAGTTAAAAAGTAACTATAAAAGATGAATAATACTCCATTATTGACAGCATCTCTGTACAAAAAACTTAAACGGTCTGCCGGTTCAAAACGTGTTTCTATTCCTTTAATTAAATAAAAAGGAATATTTGGTATTTTAGTAATTTTTAAATCTGTTGCCGTTTGCTCTTCACAGTTATCAACGAGATAGTTGAATGATGTAGTAAGTACGTCGATTCTACTATAAAGTATGTTACTTGCTATAACAGCGGCGTTCGCTGAAATAGCAAATGCTAATTTCGGATCTAGATTATTAATTCGAATGACACCGCTGTTCCAGTGGAATATTTCTTCATAAGGTTGACCATAAAGAAGATTTTTTCTCGTTGGTTGTGTTCCCTCTGTAGAATAACATTTGTATTGTGTGGTTGTAATTGTCGTCGTCATCGTTGATGGTGTTTCTGTCCAATATACTTCTTCTGTAGTTTCCTCCACATAATTTTTCGATGATTTCTCAAAATCGGTATAATCATGATTATTATGACCGTGGTAATCATGATGAGTATGATCGTGATAATCGTAATTATTATTATCGTCATAACCATGATTATTATTATTATTATTATCATTGTTATTAATGTTTTCATTAAGATTATTGTTTACATTATGGTTAACATTCGAATTATCATTCGAATTGAAATTTTGATTTTCCATTTCATTATCATTGTCGTTGGAGTTCCCATTGTCCAGATGAATTATGATAACATTACCATCACCTCCATCATTAGAATTTGCCTTCTCGTCACCTTCATTATTAGAATTCGCTTTATCATTAGAATTCGTTCCATGTTCAGGTTTAAATGTTTCAATGAAAAAATCACTAGTGCGTTCGGTAATAGACGATGATGTTGTTTCATTAACCACTTGTGATGTAGAATCGTTGTTCGAAGTTACTGTTGCTACTGCCACGCCAGAACCACAAAGAATAACAACGGCTGATATTATAATTACTCCGCCAGCGAAAGCTGTTTTTCGTCTAAAAATTAAAAAGGAAAAACGAGATTGTTAGTAATCGGAAGAAATTCAATTCGAAACTTCTTTTCATTTTTCTCACTTGGATCTGTGGTAAGCGGTTTATGGATGGTAAACATTTTCAAAATCAATGAAATAGTTTTCGAATGGTTGATAATGATTTTCTAAGAGTTTTCGATATCTATTTATAGACGGACCTTTTATTTTGCATCTCCAATCCATGACATATCTTTAATTGTGCATCTCCAATCCATGACATATCTTTAATTCTTTAATGAATATTAAAAATTTTTCAAACCCTCAATTATAATAAAAAAAATAACAGTTTATTGGTAAGCAAATAAAAAATTAGGATAGTAATTTCAATTATTTTCATTACATAACTTATAAAAGTTATTCTTTTTAATTTACTCATTAAAATCCCATTTATCCAAGGTAACATTTTGGGGTTTTATGTAGGTTTGTTTTTTGTTTATAAATGTATATCCCTCATATATTTCGACTTTATCATTCTAAAGTTAATAATATCTTACATAAAAAAAACATAAAAATTCTTTTCAAAATAATGTTTTTTACCCATGATATTGTTGGAAGGATTATTCGATATTGATCTTATCACAGAACATTTACCAGATATGACTATCATTTTAGTGATTTAGTCGCTTGTTAGTCAATCCCTTTGTTAGTCCCTTAGTTACAGTTAGATAATTCACATCGTTAACAACTCACAAGTCAGTCAATGATCCTAATTTTTTTTTCTTTTGAAATCCCAATCTGGACAATTGAATATTGTTTGAGTGATCTCCTTCCTTACGATCCTTACGCATAGACCACTGCGCTACGCACGCCCCAATATAATTTTCGTATCAAATGCAGGGTACATTGTATCGCATAAATGCGTGGAACCTGCGTAGACTACTGCGCTGCGCACGCCCAAATTTTAATAGATATATTAAACAGGGCAAATTAATTTCATAACAAATTATCATAATTTGTACAATTAGGTTTGTCACATAATTAGTGACGCATACCGAATGTTATGAACTCACTTGTGGTGCTCCCTTGCTATATCCCTTAACATTAATATTATTTTTTCAAAAACAATCCTAGCTTTGGCTAAGTTATAAAATGGAAAATAAATGCGCTAAAAATTGGTAAGATCCCACAATTGTTATTGTGAATGAGCTGACGGCCAAATAGAATGAGAGAAAGAAGAGTATCCGTTACACACTCATCCAAGTTAAATCTTACCGGCATACGTATGAAATCAGAAAGAGATGCAGGATATGTTATTCGAAGGTAATAACAAAAATAACGAGAATAACTATTACATTGCTCACATTGAGAGAATTCCAGAAAAAGAAACACTGAATTCAGAATGTTTTCCAACAGCGTGAGGCACTGCTCAAACAGAATAACCGAAAAACGTGGTGGTTCTACAATGCGAAACAGGAGAATGTTACAAAACGGTATGTTGTCGAAAACGGACGAATTTATTTTCCGCTTATCTATCAAACAACCAAAAAATACAGTTTCGTTGCAAATCATCCTTTTCAGAGGGAAATATCTATATTGGCATTATATTCTAAAATTATAACACTGTAAACCGATTCTGACGAGGATCATGATTTGTGCAGAATATCTTCTCTTTGGTATCTCCATCTCCAGTAAAACTGTTTGCAGAAATAGCCGGAACAATCTGAAAAGAATGTGAAGTCAGTTCATTCAGGAGTCAGAAGATATTATCCATCGTTCCTGTCCTAATACCACATCAAACTTACTTAACTTATGGATAAATTTGATAAGTCCACTTGGACCGCGGACATTAAAGCTGATTATCGGAATTTATAGTTATATTGTGGTCTCTAGTAATGGTTATAGTATACACATATATATATATATATGTAAGCGGTTTATGGTTTATTTTGCTAAATGTTGCAAGAAAGTAAAGGTAAGATAAAGAAGCGTGGTGTAATGGTCCGTGTAAACTAATTGATGGTGTTCAAGATCGAAGTTCTATAAGGAAATTATTTTTCTAAAGAAAGAAATGATGAGGTCTACTTTTATGCAAATTCCCTGGAAAAACTACTAAAGATTTCTCTCAATTATCAGAATTTGTTAAATCAGAATTTGAACGCAGTTAGAAGGCGAACGTTATAAACAATTACTAAATCTTTGAAGTTGGATAATCGGAGTATAACAAAATTTGTAATAAATGTTAGATAATATTATATATATACAGTATATAGTATTATGTATTCTTCGTCACAATTAAGTGAGATTGAAGGATGTTTTATAAAAGTCTGCTAAATTTCTTGTGAGTGCAGAACATTAATGAAGTAAAGCAAACTCGAAAAATAATCGATCATTAAAATTTTTGAGAGGTACCTTTGAGAAGAATTAATTTTTTATGAAAAAATTCAATTTTTGAAGAATACAAAAATAAGTAGGAAGCATTAAAGAATTAAGTTCGAAGTTTTCGGAGAAACATAGAAAGATGTGTACATATGAATGAATAGAAAGAATGAATATAGATCTCTTGTTATTATGGCGAAAGTTGAAGAAAAAATTTAACGAAAATTATAATATTAATTGTCACTTATTGTGACTGATGATGTTCGAATGGATGTTCCTCTCCCAAAACTAAAGAGTCGTGGACGCTAACATAGACGAGTTTTCTTCATTTGTTTCCTGTCCAAACTAATTAAATACTTCTCGCTTCTTTTTCTTATGTTCTTACCGATTCTTTCCATTGTCCAGAGTGTCTCTCTCTCTCTCTCTCTCTTGGTTTTCATGAGATATTTGAAGAGTTGTTCCGAGATTTGGGATGATTGAGAAGAAAATGAACATGAAGGTCCGGTTGGTGGATATATGTTAGTGGTAGAATTGATGAAGAGAGACAGAAACGATGTGAAATGATAATCAATTTTTATATGATCAAATCAACGCGTTTGATTGCTTGTCAATAAAAATGTATTTGATACCAAATGATCGAATTGGTGATATGAAAGGAAGGAAGATTTGGATAGTAGGAAGGTGAAGATGAACATTTAATACAAAATGAAAAAGAGGAAAATAAGAGAATTACAGAAAATTTATAATAAATAGATAAGTTCTCGTTATTTATAAGTTGCTGATATTTATGCTGCCGACATTTGTCTTGACTCTTCTTCATACCAATAAATTTTCTCATGACCATCAACATCTCCCGTTATCATACATTGAACATATATTGGAATATTCCTCTCATGTTCATTGATGGCAGATTGGCTTTCAGGAATGGGAATCGTTAAACAGAAAGAAATCACGTCCATTAAAAGTCAGAGGTTTATAAGGAATGCGAAGAATATTTAGAATGGAGTTGCGTTGAATTGTTGAGATTAAACCTGAATTGTTGCATGACATTTGTGGTTTGATGTAAATATATATTTGTGTGTTTGTGTATGTGTGTGTATGTGTGTGGGAAGAGAATGAGAACACGCTAAAGTAAGAAAAATGAGGAGAATATGAAAAAAATATATAGATCGAATCAGAATAAAAAGGAAAATTTTTTAAATATTATGAGATATTCTCGGAGGAAGAAGCTTCGGAAATTTGAAGTTCATTAAATTTTTTAAAGTTTTTTTTTCTTTCTGTTTGTTCAAAAATAGAGAAACGGAGAGAATTGCATAAGAAAATAAAGACTAGAACTGTTCATGCATTTCAACTGCTTAAACGGAAATTGGGAAGAAATAAAGTTGTGTATAAGAATGAATGAAAATGATGAAAAAGTTGTGGAAAATCTTTTTAAAAATAAAATAAAATCGATTAACATGAAAATAGAATAAAATGAGACTAAAAAAAACAAGCAAAAAATAGTATTGCGAGCATAATATTATAATTGAATCGAATCGGATGAATTTAATAAGATATGATGACAATGGATATGAAGATAATAATTATTATTCTTCTTTCGTTTCTTCTTCTTATTTCATTCATCCATATCTTCTCTTCCAATATTGATCACCTCCAAAACTTCTTTATCGAAATATTGTATGACGAGTCTGACATAATCGAGCATTGACTAATGATAGAGTTAGAAATATCTTTGTATGTGGTTGTTGTTGTTGTTGTTGTTGTTGTTGTTGTTGATGATGGTGGTGGTGGTGGTGGATGAGTAGAAGATAATGAGAAATAACTCGATTCGATAGTTGAATGTGCGTATGTGTAAATATGTATGCGCTTAAAGAATGGGATAATATGTACGACAAGAAATTGTTTGTCGAATAAAAGAATAAACGGTCTTCATTGTCGCATTAAAAGTAGATATGAACTTGAAGGAGGAGAAGGAGGAGGAAGAGGAGGACAATATGGGAGGAAGGTGAGTGTGTAGATATGGTCGCGGGAAGTGAATATAATAATAAGAATAATTTGTCATAATTAGATGAATGGGTGAAATCTGAAAAAGGAAAATTTATTAAAATGAAAACATTCTCAGTTGGTTTGGTGATGAAGAATGAATGATAAATAGAAAAATCAAATATCTCTCGTCTTCTTCTAAATCTGATCGATGATTTTTGGATGAGATCTTTGAAATTGCATCGGTTCATTTTGTGGAGATCATAATTGTTATTTGGTTGCATCATTCTAATGTTTAACATGAATTGCATAAAAATTATGTTGAATAAAGATAAAATATATTGTGAGAGATGAATAAATATTTTCGTTCAAATAAAAATCTCTTCTTTTTAAAGATCATTTTTTTTCTATTCATCTAACAACGTTTTCACTTTATGGTGTCGATGGTTGTTCGTTCGGATGATGATATTGATGATGATGATGATGATGATGATGATATTGGTGTGTAGTTGCTACTTCCATCACATTCGACTGATGATGATGATGGTAGAGATCTTCCGATTCACTGGCATCTCGATAATCGTTGATTGATTGTTCCGATTCGTCATCCATCTTATTATCCAATTCCATTTGATGAGAGAAATGATGTTTGGATGTATCATCGAAATCTGATACAGATGATTCGGAAGCGGAAGACAATAACGGAGAGTCTGATGACGATTGTTCTTTCGGCTTCAAATCCAATTCCATTTGCTGATGATATGATGTGTCATCCACTTTCTCTATGTCCTTATTAATACTTTGTTGTTGAATATCGTTAGATGAATGAATGTCATCAACATCGGAATGATAGACTTGAATGGGAGTGGCGGGAATATGTTCGTTGGATTTTGATCGATCCTCACTACTGAATGGAACGTAAGAAGAGGAGGAGGAGGAAAGATAATCATTCTCATAATTTTCCTTTACTTTCGATATATGAACATGATCATCGTTCGTAGATTGAGTGGGCACTTCTTCTCCCATCGACCGACATGTCGTATCAGCTGACGCCAAAGAAGAAGAGGAAGAAAGATCAGACAAATCTTTCAAATTCACCGACAAATGGACATTCTCCGAATTATTGTTATGATTGGATAGAACTAATTCATTCTCATTATTTAACATGTCGTCGTCGTCGTCGTCATCATCGTTGACATCGTTGTTGTTATGGATTGGAGTGGGCGAATTGTTAATTGGATGAGGAGACAGATGATTTTTATCTTCATCTCCTTCCATCACTTCATCTAAATCGTCACTCGAATATGGATTCATTCCGTTAACATCAATTCGTCCTCCTTCATCGTCTTCTTGTGATTCGATATCTGTTTGTTGATTATCATCCAAATTATTATCGAGATTATTCTTCTCGTTCACTTTCTCCGTTTCTATCGTTTTGTTCTCTTCAACCTCATGGTCTTGATTCGATGATTGGAAAGTGATATCTCGATTATAGTTCTGATGAGCTGATTTTTGAATTTCGAGTGTGATCGTTAATCGAGTGGGTCGATTGGATGTGTCAATGGGAAGATGATGGTGAATGGGCAAATAGAGTGTGGTCGATGGAAGAATATAAGAAGCATCGTCTTCATATGACTTACAATCGACGACTTCAAATGGCAAATATTTCACATGATCATTCTTCTCGCCAGATAAATTCTCACTTTCTCCCATGCCACAAATGGTGGAGGGTGATGAGAGTGTCTCATTCTCATTCTGAACAAATGGCACATCATATCGGAATGATTGTTTGGGATAGAAGAGATTATAAATCGAATGACATTCCATTAAATGGCAAGCGAGTGAAAATCGATTCTTCACCTCTTCCCCACACACATGACATACATGTTTCATCTCCACATTATTCTTTGACGTCTCGTCATTCACTTGACTTCGTTGCTCAATCGATATCTGTTCATGTTGTTCTCGTTGACGTTCATGTTGATGTTGTTCATCATCATCATCCGATATTTCATTCTCATCTTCATCATTCTTATCATAAATTGTTTGTTGTTGTTGTTGTTGTAGTTGTTGCTGCTGTTGTTGTTGTTGTTGTTGTTGTTGTTGTTGCACATAATTATTTCCATGATCAGAAAATTTCTTTTGATTCGATTTTTGATTTCTTTCTTGTTGTCGATATTGATGATTGGGAGGAATATTCATATTTTCACTATTAAAAGATGTGGATGTTAAGAGATTATGTTTCCGATTATAATCGTCATCTCGACGTAATCGTTTTGATTGTTGCATAGCATCATTCTCTTGTTGAATTCGTTCTCGTAATTTTTTCGATGCTCCATAACCATTCAAATTAGCTCCCGGCGTCTTCACATTATGCATATTATATTGATGAACTTTCAAGAAGTATTTCGAACTTAATTGTCGTCGACAAATATTACAATAAGAATCGGCATCAATACAAATCTCTTTCCGATACGACGAACGTTTCGATCGTTCACTCTCATTCTCAAACGTCGTTTTATAATTCTCTTCCGTACTCACATTATTTATCATCTGATGATTATTGTTGTTGTTGTTGTTGTTGTTTGAAGTGAAATTCTCGTTATTTTTAATTGGTGCGGAAGCGGTTAATGGAACAGCCTTCCCACAACCATTCGACGGTGAGAGAGAAGATAATGATAATGATGATGATGATGAAGAGGAGGAGGAGGAGGAAGAAGACGAAGAAGAAGAAGAAGAAGAAGAAGAAGAGGATGATGATGATGGAAATGTCGTTGCTGAACAGAGATTATTGAAAATGTTTGAAAAGGCTACAGATGTCGATGTTGATGGATGTTGACAATTGGAAGCGAGCGATTGTACAACGACACCACTACCACCACCTGCCGATGTTCCAGATGATTGAGTTGTCATGACAGCAGCCAAAGACGAAATGGTTTGCAAATAAGAATTAATTGATAAATTCGAATTGTTCATAGATGAAACTCCCACATTCTGTTGACATGATGTGGCGATGGATGATGATGTAGCCGTTGTCAATGAACAAGAAATCGATGTGCCTAATGAAGACGACGGTGCCATTTGTGATGATATCGTCGAATTGTTATTAATGTTGGATGTGGAAGAATTTGGTTGGACACCATGTACTTTCATTTTGTGAGTCTTTAAGAAATATTTGTTACATACTTGTTTATTACAAATATCACATTGAACACGATCGGCCATTTTCGCAGCGAAATATGTATTAGCAGCGGATGTAGCGGATGAGACGAGTTTAGGATTATTGGTTAATCCTGGTTGTAAATTCTCCATTTTAACGAATTGATTCAAAATAAATTGATCTTTTCTTTGTTCTTCTTTCAATTTATTGTTCGTAATATATTTCGTCGCTCGAGTTCGACTGTTGGATGTGGGTGTAGTAGTATTGGAAGTGATGTTGGTGGAAGTGTTAGCACTCGTATTCGTCACAAGCGAAGTGACTGATGTTGTGGTGAGAAGATGATCATAAACCGATTTCTCTCCCTTCAATTTCAATGTACTTAACAATTGTTCACGATCAATGACAATTCCGTTATTGCTCAATATCGTTTTATCCGTTTCGTTCGATTGTTGACAGAGTGTCAACAAATCCGACATTAGATCATTACTAGATTGGATTTCGGAAGACATTTGATTTCCATTAGGACGATATCGATGCTTCTTCTCCATGTGCATTTGGAGGAAACGTTGATTGAAAAATTCTTTTTTGCATATTCCACAACTAACTGTTATATTGGAATCATTATTATCGTGAGTGGAAGGACGAGTCATTTCGTTATCTGTTTCTGTCGACGATTTATTCGAACGATCATCTCCATCATTCGTCTTTTGAAATCGATCCACTGTTTGAAAGAGAAGTGCTGCCATTGCAGCAGCTTTTAATACATTTTGTTGTCCATTTTGTTTTTGTTGAGATGACGATTCTTTTGATACACATTTATTTAATAAATTCTTCATATTCTGATCTTGTAATAACACTTCCAATTGCTTCCAATCTCCGTTAGCCGCAGCTGCTGCTGCTGCTGTTACTTGTCCATTGGACGTGGAAGAACAGACGGATGAGGAAGATGATTGGAGAGAAATGGCCGATGATGATATAGCGGTGATAGTTGTCGAACTAGAAGAGATAAGTTGTCCAATCGTTGTGGAATTAAGAGCGGAAGAAATTGAAGTGCAAACACCAGAGATGGTGGAGGAGATAGAACTTTTGTCATTTATTTCACAATTCTCATAATCAACATTTTGATCGATATCATTCGATTGATCCATCACATCATTCTTCCCATTATCTAATCGTAATTGATTCACTATTTGACTCATAGAAGTCGAAACGGAATTGGTCGATGTTTTTTGTGCTCCTTTCACCAACAATTGTAAAATAGATCGTTCAGCAATATTGGATGTATCAATTTCATTATTCTCTTTTCCATCATCATTTGGTGGTCGGAAATAAGTGGAAAGATCAGCATATTCTTTAGGTCGATTTAATCTCATCAAATTCTGTAATGTCGACGTTTTGAGAAGAACTTGAGATAAAGAATTTAAAGCTTTGTCTCGTTCACTCTCCGATGTGGTTGTTGGTGTTGAGGCAGTAGATGATATTGGCAATAAATTTGATGATAAAGGAGAATTACTGTTAAATAATCTTTGTTGTTGTTCCATATCTAATTCATCGATATCCATCGACATGTCATTATTAGTTGATGTTGGTGCAACAGATGCTGTCATTGATATGGTATTGGAGGTGGTAGATGATTGTTGCAAATAATCAGAACGTTGATAACATTTATTCGAATAATTCTCAATAGTAATACCATGAACATCTTGTTTATGTTTCTTCAAATAATATTTATTACAAAAATGTTTCTGACATACTTCACAAAAATCTTCCGAATATTTCGAAGGATTCTGATGTGACTGATGTTGTCGCGGATGATGATGATCATGTTGTTGTTGTTGTTGTTGTTGTTGATGGTGGTTGTGGTTGTGATGGTGATGGTGATTGATACCATTCGTTACGGTATTGGATGGAAGAGTGGTGGAAAGAACGTTGTTGGATCGTCGAACATCTTCACTTTTGATGGATGAACAAAGATTACTTTGTGCTAACTTCTCCAGAATTCCTTCCGGCAAATTGAGAGATGATGTCAACATTTCTCCCACCAAACTACTCTTGTCATTAACACCAACTTCTTGTTTCAATCGATCAATGATCAACATTCGTCTCTCATTCACGTCTAATGTGGATGAAACGAATGATGTCTGATCTCCCACATTTCCCAACAAATCATTCGATGTTGGAGATGATGATGTTGACTCATATTTAGTAACATCAGTCGATCCACTATCAACCACTGGCATTGTATTCGATTGGATGATATTCTGTTCCGCCTTAATATAATCAGCTGACATTTGATGTCGTTTCGCCATGTGAGTTCGTAAGAAATATTTATTACAAAACGACTTGTCACAAATAAAACAATAGGAATCCGATTGAACATTCGTTTGATTATTATTATTATTATTATTATTATAAGTGTTTAATGAATTCGGACCATTCGTATGATTGGGATGATGATGTTGTTGTTGTTGTTGTTGCTGCTGATTATTCTGATGTTGATTATAACCATTATTATTATTATTATTGTTGTTGTTGTTGTTGTTGTTCAAACCGTTGTTAGGACAAATGATTCCATTATTCAAATTATTTATATTTTCATTCTCCCGTTGATGATGTCGTTGTTGTTGTTGTTGTTGTTGATGGTGATGATGATGATTTTGATAAGTATCATTATTATTATTATTATTATTTGATAAATGATAATTCAAATAATTATCTGAATGTTTCACCGAATTATCATCTAAATTTTCATCGTCATCTAAATGATTCTTCTTTTTCATTCGTTTTCGATTGACAGAATTTAATGAAAAATCGTATTCGTCATCGATCATACAATTCGAATTATAAACATTAGATTCATAATCCACATTCTCTCTCTTCAAATAGTTCATTGTCGTTGTTGTGGTAGTAGTGTTGGTGATGGTGGTGGTAGTTGTGGAAATGCATAGACTATTCGAATTGCACAATAAATTCTCCATCATCTTCGACTGATAAGAGAGACGATGTCCGTCACTCTCATCCTCCATTTGTTGATTGGCTGTGTTCATGTCACACGATCCTGATGAACAGGACGAGGAAGCCGTTGTGCCTGACGTGGTTGTGGTTATGATGAAAGTTTCAGCACTTCTATTGACGGTGGGAGGAGCGGTAGAATGAGAATTATTTAAATTTGTCTCATTATTCAACTTATCGATTTGATTCATTTCATTCGATACTAAGAATGTCGATGAAATCGATGACGAAGAAGATGATTCAGATTGTGGTGGTAATCCCACTGATTTGTTAACGATGCCATTCGTACTTCTACCATCATTCTGTCCCACACTAATATCCACATTACTTTCCCCTGTAATTAGATTTCTTTCCGAATTTAATCTAATCGGTTTCTCTTGTTTGCGTCGACCTGCCTTCCTTGGAATCGATTCAATATAGTTCGAGTTGTCGTTCGTTGAGTAGAGACAATTTGTATTGTTGTTGTTGGACAATGCTGAAGCATTATTGGAAGCTGACGCCAAATAATCTTGAATTTGCACCGTATCCGTTTTCATAATCCGTTAAAAAAAATTATCAGATGATTTAGACGTACCAATTCTTACGTTCTAATTCTCTCCTTCCAATAACCAGTAAATGAAACTAATTTTTTTCTTCGTCAACGTTGATCGAGATTGGGAAGGAAGCAATAGCTTCGTTTTCTTTCAAACAAAATGACAAAATGTGATTCAGTCGAGTTTCTCTCTTAAAAGCACCAAAACTCACTTAGCTTGCCACATTTGGTTAGATTTTTTATGAAAATTTTGGTTTTTCTCTCCTTTCTTGGATTTCATTCATCTAAAATTGTCTGGGACGAATATACCTTTTCCAATGGTGAGTCTAGTTCGTCTATTCTCCCGTTCAAATCACCCTTTCTGTCGTCTGTGTGTGGAAAAAAATTGGAAGAAGAAAAAAATGAAAAGTGAATATGAAATAAGTTTCACTCATTATGAATCATACGCCAGACAAGTAAGTTGGAGTACGTGGAATGGATAAAGCCATTTCGAAGAATGGAAAGATAAGAAATTGATAATTTGAAAGGATTGAATAATTTTGAAAAAAAATGGAAATGGAAATTCCATAGAAATACATTCGTTAACAGTATGCCGTACCGTTAGGAAAGTTTCACACATAACACGACTCGCCAACCTCCCGCTACATACGAGAACGTACACACCGTTTCACACGCACACACACACACATCTCACACTGGAGCACACTCATTGAAGTGACAACTAAACTTGTCGTATGTCAATCACGATCTAGAGTCGCGATTCTAGCCGTTAATAATTGCGCAATTGACAAATAGGGTAACAAATGTATACGTATAAATCTAGTTGATATGAACTATGAGTAAGAACGAGTTGTTCTTATTGTGTAGAGTACATCAACTACGTCCGGAAGGGCTATCACGTCAACTTTATTCGTCTATATTGGAGGACGGATGAAGGAGGAAGCAAATTTCAATAAAACAAAATTCAATTAAATTTCAATTTTCAAATAAAAAATTTCACTCGATCTTTTTCACTTGAAAAATGTAGAAATTTGAACAATTAAAATTGTTAAATATTTCTTTTTTATTTTTTAACATATTTTCAACGCTTCCTTATACAAAAATATTTATTTTCTTCCCTATGTTTCCTCTTCTTCATAATTTTCTAATTATCTCAAATCGTTTCATTAAAAATTACTTTTCCTTTCTCTCTTAACATCCATTATTTTACAACTACTTATCTCTCCAAAGCATGTACACCTCTCCCTCAGCAAATCAAATGATAAAAAAAACATTGAAACTATTTTCCAGTCAACTTACTACTAATTATTAAGACCTAACTTCTTAGCTAATTCCTTCACTTCGTTTCACAATAACGTAAGTTATTGGTAAGTAAATTGATCACTGCTAAGAATAAGTTTTCCCAATTCACTAGATGTCGAAGTCAAGTGAAGTAGAAAGAACTGGAAAGTATTCTCCCTCCTTCCAATTTGAGCCAGCCACAACAAAGACTTCATATGTGAGACGTCAGCTTCCCTCTCTCAAATTACAGTTCAAATGGAAAGTGCCAAAAAACGGAAAATTTCAATAATTATTTGTGAATTCTTTTGCATTCCTCTCTTAGTTAATTGAAACGAATACTTTAATCTGACAATTACGAGATTTCCGTTGAGAAATCGACTCCATATATATATTTCGCCTTTCTGGTTCCCTTCTGAACCGACTTATAAAGGGAATTAAATGGCAATTTTAAATGTTAAATTAATTTGTCTTTCTTCTTCTCTCCTCCCGATGGAAGTAATTGGAAATTAAAATTTTCTTTCAATTTACCCAACGGGACAGAGGGAGAGAGAGAGAGAGGATGTTAACTCAAAAGTTTTCAAATAAATTTAAAATTTTATTTCACATTCAAATTGGTTTAGTTTTAAATGAATGAAACATTTGTCCATTCAACAACCCAAATAATTTACATTAAACATATTTATCAGCTAATTTCCACGAACGATTGCTTTTCTTATTAAACGAATCGTCTGTTTTTCATATCATCTTTAGTTCTACATCGACTGCTCATTCTGCCCCCTACTCATATATGAGAGTCACATCCACGTCCGACACATGAACAATAATTGATTTGTATATATCATCCGCTCTCATCCCATGTTGTAGGAGTTGAGATAGTGTGTAGGAGAATTGGAAGAAGTATGACCAAAATTCATTTATCAATAACTAGAGAAAAGTTATGCGGATAATGATAGAGACACAGAACTTCCACATAAACTAGAGCAAACATTAGACGTGTGGAAAAAGTGACTTAAGAGAAGATCTATGCAAGTGACTTGAATTCATTTCGATCGTGGAATCTTCTGACATATAGAGTTCGGATGGCATATGTCCATCCGAATCGATTCGGGCAACATGGGCATATCTCGTTGCAGAGGAAGTAATTGGAGGGAAAAGGAGTGATATTGAATATGAAAAAAAAAGAAGAAGGAATGAAATGGGAGAAATTTGAAAAAGTATGAATGAGAATCGTTATTATTATTATCTATCGACGAAAACACGAAGGAAAACGAACAAAAAGGAAAGGAATGTAGATGCAGCAAAATTGAAAAGAATGGAAGAATAAAGAGATAAATATCTCCGTTTAAAAAAAAATATAAAAAAAATTTTAGAAGTAAAAAAAATAGGGAATTGAATGACAGATTCGTCAGGCTTTCATCAATTCCTTCTCTCTATTTTTTCGTTTCTTCCAATGTTTCGGCTGGGAACTCTCTTTTTTCGTCAAGTTGTCTCTTTTTTTGGAAGCTCTCCTGCTTCCTAATTCTACCCAACTAGTGTGTCCCATTCCGCCGAATTTATTACTTTAATATTTACTCAAATATAAAAAAGAAATTCGTTTTCAAATAATTCGGAGTCGCCATTAAAAAAACAGAATTGGAAGAAAATTTTCTCAAAATTTTCATGTGCCCATCTCTCCTCTCAATCTCTATCATTGTTCTCAAGACTTGAACTCATTTAAAGTTTAGTTGGTTTACATTGAGCCCTTCTCAGCTCTTCTTCAACAGTACTACGAGTTATTAGTCCGAACAAATAGCAGTCATATGGAGGGAATTGCAAAAAATCCTCATGCTTCTCCTTCCATCTCCCCTCAGGAGGATAAGAAGAAGGACGAGAGAAAACTTTCAAAACTTTTCTTGAAATACAGAGAAATTTCGAAAAAAAAAGACGTTTGTTTTCGAATAAATTTCGAACAATGAGATTAGTTGATTGAAAGGAAAGTAAGATGGTTTTTTTATGAGTCATCGAGACCTCACCTAAAATTATTATAATGGGTCCTCTATATGTGCGTGTACGTGTGTACATCGGCATGTTCGTGTGTGTGTGTGTGTGTGTATATGTGAGGAGATAGTGTGTAATTGTGGTGATGGCGGTGGTGTTGCTGATTATGATATTCGTTGTCGTCGTCGCCCTTATGTATGGAAGAAGAGAAGAAGACAAAAGTTATTTCGATGGAAGCATTGATAAACAAGGAGACAAGAGGGCTCATATCATTCATCGTTTGGTGGAGAAGAGGAGAATTAGAAAAATTTAAAGAATAAATATTTGAGAAATGGAAGAAATTTCCATATTTATTTGCATTTTTCGTTTAAAAAAAATGATTGAAGTGAAAAGGAATTTCGATAGATATTGAAAATTAATTGTCCATCACATACAAGCAGATGTGCATGTACACATGTAGCAGATAGAGATAAGTAAATAATTGAAACACGATTCCTTTATTGATTGATCGATTAATTAATTGTATTTATTCAATCATTCAACTCATATTTGGGAAAAAAGAAATTTTATTTGAAGAAATTTT
Organism: Seison nebaliae; assembly: GCA_023231475.1. NCBI lineage: Eukaryota > Metazoa > Rotifera > Pararotatoria > Seisonacea > Seisonidae > Seison > Seison nebaliae. Next base: position 59,455 of record JALJEE010002162.1, on the reverse strand, counting down.
CCTGTTTCTGTCCGCTCTCCCCCCTTTCTTTATCTTCTTCTATCGTTAATGCATCTGTAGATGTTATTCAATAAACAGAAGAGAATTATGCCCAATAAATCCATTTACTTTCCATTCCGCCCCATATTGCTATGAGGACGAGGTAATCATTTTTTTCAGTTCATATCATGTGAAGCTGAAGAATTAGTGAAAAAAATAATAAAAGTTTTGAACAATTGGATCGATTCTCCGAAAATTCTCCTTTCCTCCTTTATATTCATTTACTTCTTCCTCCCACCTGAAAAGAATGAGATGAGAGAAACAAATTATTCTGGAAGTGTTACTATTTACCACACAAATATCCTTTCTCAACAAGACACTGGGCCAATGGGGTCGATATAAAGCTGATTCTCATGTTCTTCACCTGCAAATTCAGTTTGATGCGATGTTCAAATTGGTGAATTGAAAGATTAAAAGAAATTTATGGAGATTCATCATCATCATCAGCACTAAAAAAGAAAACATTGAGAAAGACAGATAAATTAAATTTGGGACGGGAGAACGCAGTTTATTCGCCAATACACGATGAGATCTATTCCTTAGATAATATCTATGTTTCGTACGTTGTCGAATTCTATCAAATATTAATAGGAAGATTTATTGATTATATTTGTGATTTGAATACATTAAAAGAGATGTTATTCGTATGAATTCTATTTGTTACATCAGAGAGCAGTAAACATGGAAGGGAGTATGATATTGAATGAAAGACAGAAAGATTCGCTCCATATTTATTTAATTACAATCAATGACGATGATAAGTTCAATTATTAATTGTTTGAAGTAATAATAGGACTTGATAATAGTTTGGTAGTATCATCATCAGAAGTGTTAGTGGGAGAGGAGCAGTAGAAGCATCTAGTATCAAGAAGCATGATTTGTAAATAGTAAAGGAGAAAAGGAAAGTTCGAGGTGATTCGATATTATCGATAATCATTCCATTAAATAAGGAAAACGAAGAAGAAAGAAAACCAATTTAAAGCGAAGGAAAGATTCTTGGAAAAATTCAAATAGCTATTTAGCATTACTTAATGGTTATGAAATAGTTGAGAGGAGAAACATTGAAACTGGAAGAATAATGTATTCACCGCTCGATTCTCTTCTCTCACGATACTCCTATTTATTTTCATTATCAATTGATATATAAAATTTATGATGAAAATTCTCATCATTTTTACAATTATTATTATAGAATCATCACCAGTCTCATCACCCATTCCAACTTCATCATTATGATGATTATTTGAAAAAATTCTATTTCATTATTTCTCAATCATTAAATATACATCAAAATTTGTTAGTTCAAAATTTTCCGATGAAATTCTTCTTCTGGTGCACATTAATCAAATTTCAACTGAAAAATTACGAGAGCAAAACTTTTAAAATAGAAATCCTTTCAATGAGCCGAATTTAAACCATCCAGAGAGGTTCTATTTCTTCTGAACGAATAGTTCGACCAACATTTCGGGACGGACTACAATTCTCGAATTTTTTTAAACTTCAATTCTCTTCTCCTATGAAGGAGTAGTAGAAGTGCTCATATTCTCATTGCTCAACAGTTACTTATGCTGTCGGATTGTTGAAGGGGAAATCATTGAAAAATGAATAATCTCCACTCAGAACTCTGGGAGAAAAGTGTACACTAGTGTTACGAAACGGTTCTCATCAAAAAATCAACAAAAGAAAGTTGAAATGATTTGAGAATGGAAAGGATTATTTCTGATCGATATGATCTATTCAAATGTTATTTTAATTGGAAGTGTAACAAAAAAAAAATGAATATTCCATCATCTTTGTTTGTATTAACTGAAATGAACTTTTCGGATAACATTTTTATTTAATCAAAACTTTCAAAATAAACACAATCCATAATCCAACGCCATACGAAATTGGAAGGAAATCTTTCAAATTCAATTTCCATCCCCTCACCAATACAAACGATGAGTATAAGGATAACGAATCGGATGGATATATATATATATATATATCTTCAAAACATACATCATCTGAACTTCATCTATTCCATACGGATAGATTCAATTAGTAATATTAGTAATTATGTGTGCATTCGTGTATATGTTTGGTATGACGTAGATGTATGATGAGAGCATTAATATTTAAGATTTTAATGCATATCTTCCCAATTTGTTCAAATGGTGGGAAGGAAAGAAGGAAGAAATTTATTTAACATCGATCTTTAATGACGAATGAAAGTTTCTCCTGATAATGGTCTGTATTGTCTGCTTCTTATCATCATGAGAGAAAGGTACAAGGAAAAGATGAAAGCAGAAGAGAAAGAACACAATGTGGAATGAAATAAATTAAGAATCATTTCAGATTTAATATTAGACAATTCAACTACCTTCAATTTTTTGGAGAAACATTAAGAATGGCAGTAATCATCGTTTGATGCCGTTGCCATGAATGCAAAATGATAAAATTAAAAAACATTTCTCATTGGCAAACTAAATTATTCCGATGTCAAAATGAGAATGATAATGGAACTATTCTTTCATATTCCGCAATAATTATAGAGTCGTTCCCCCTTTTGAAAAACATAAACAATATTCGTTTGGAATGACGTTTGAAATCGTTTCTTGTCGGAGGAGAAAGAACTGCCTTAAAAAAAATTAATTTTTTTGAAAAGATTTTGAGGTAATCATTTCTGTTCTAGTGGAATATCATTAATTTATACTTCCTTTTATCCTCTTCTCCGCATAGCCCTCCCCCCTTCCTCCATATTCCCAAACGAAAATTTTCCAATGAAAATTTTCGCCCTTCTTCGAATTCGAACAGATACATTTATATAGTTCTCTATATAAGTATGTATGTGATTTGGGAGCAGTATTAACAATAAGATTTGGTTGAAATAATTAATAAAACTATAATTAAATTATCATCATGATCGTTATTATATGTATTCCCCCCATACTTGGAGCATCGGATACAATGGAAACATAGTGGAATAATGATAACTGTCTCTATATTTCTTGTAAAAAAAAAAGAATCAATTGTTTACTTAACGGCAACGTCGTCACCACATTAACTTGTAGATTCACCCATATCAGGTTAATCGTTCTGTCTCCACTATTCATATACTTCCTTTGCCGACAATATTTAGTCTTTTGGGGCGTCGTCTAATCCATCGCCATATCAGAAATCGAAGATACTATATCATCCAACTGAAATTTTCTGTTATTCTCAAAAAAAAAGAGTTGAGATGAAGAAGAATTTGGCTCTCACCCCACCCAATCCTCTCTTTATTTTCAATTTTGTTCAAGACGACAACGACAACTGAAGAGAAGTGATCTCTGTTTCCTTTTCTTTTTTTACAAGAGAAAAAAATAGAAAGGAGAATTTATGTTTCTTTCTCAATTTAATTTGTTTTAATATTTTTTAATTTAATATGAAACCATCAGATGGAATACTCAAGGGAGAAGAATTAAATAAACACGATGAAACTTAATGGTAACCAGATGTGAGGAGAGAGGGAGAGGGACAGAGAGAGGATTTCAGAGAAAAGTACTTATTCGTCAGAGAGACAGAGTCACCCAACGACATCATCCCACCAAAGCAGAGAGAAATCAAATGACATATGTTTTTTTTTGAAATTGAAGTTGAAAACCGTTAGAGCAATTTTAAAAAAAAATTTTTTTGTTGATCTCTCCTATTTCGTACGTGTGTTTTTGAGTGAATTAGCGAACAAATATACAATAGGGAGAACGAACAAATATCATTTATCACGAAATAGATTGAGGGGGAGAAGACAAATCCCTATGTGAATACGAGATGAAGACTATGACAATAATAATAATAATAATAACAATATTTTTTCAAGTGAACTGAAAGGAGAAATCTCAAAAATTTATTCATCTACTTTCTTTGGGGAGAGAAGAAATCTAAAATATTTTTCTTAAAAAAAACCACAATTCAAATGAGACTAAATATGATGATGGAGAGAGCGAATTTTAGTTTTCTCCTCTTTTACTCTCTGATTTGGCAGATGAGACTCTACGTATATTTTTCATTCAAACAAATTCTCGTACGCAGAAAAAATATGAATTATTTCAGAAAATAAATAATTAGGGAGAACTAATTCAAAAAGAATTATAAGTTTTATCAATTTACATATACAGTAAATTTGGAGTCACATACGAATGAGTTTCAGAGAGGAGAATGAATCAATTAATTTGTGTAATTAATTTTTGAAAAAAACTTTCCTTCTTCTAAATCCTCTCCAGTTCATCTTCCATCACTTCTTCAGGAGTTCTTTATCATTTTATAATTTGTTTAGAATTATTTAAAATAATTTTATTTACCATAGCAAATACCCCAGGGACAGATTAAATGATTCTTATCTACACCAACATCCAAATTGAGAGGAGAATTCATTGAAACTTTTCATTTCCTTTATTCAGTGTCTCTATGTTGGGACTGGGCTACAGAGTTGAACGGAAATTCATCTGTCCCATCACATATACATAACAGCTGAACGTATATTCGATTCCACTCATGTATGAGTATATGCGTAAAACTTAAATTTACATAAATCAATGTTGCTGTGTATTCGAGGGTTCAACTACTATCATATATCGAGCATTCGTAGTAATTATCTGTATTTTGGGTGAACAATGCATCGTACACATGAAACTTAAATTCCTCGTCTCCCATTTGTGCTTTTCTGCGAATGAACTGTCTCCGATTGAAGTAATTTCGATTAAAAAACATTTGCCCACTTTTCAAATTCAAATAGAGAAGATTGAAGAAGTTAGAAATTTATTCTCTTACGAACATGTATACATCGAATGTATTCTATCTCCGTCAAATACAACTTTACTAATTAGTACATATATGCATACAAAACAAAACTTGTGTATTTATATCGGGTCATCGAGTAGTATGTACGCGAATACGGACGTACATACGAACGACGATACATGTACCTGTTTCGTCAGTCATCGTGAGTGAATGATTTGGGTATATTGGCGTAAGTCTGCGATAGGTAATGGGCTAGTTATACAAATATATTCTTTGAAAATAAGAGAAATTCGGGTACAAAATGGGAATGTGAAAAAATTAAAGAAAGTTCAAAAAAAGGAGGAAAATAGTAGAGTTGTATAAATTGAAGAAAGTAAGTACTATTGGAGAAGAAATATTGGCCCACAACTATTCCCTTACACCAACAATCAGACATACGTCAAATGTTTTTTCCTTACAGAATTTTCTTTTCTTAAAACATTCTTAAAAATTCCATCATCTTTGCATGATCAATGCGACTGCCTAATAAAATTGGACATCTACTAGAAATTCATTAAAAAGTGTCGTCATAAAAATGGTGATGGATATGAATTGATGATGATTAATGTGAGAGTTGTACAATTGGAGACTCTCCAATGGAGAGTTGGGAGAATTTTTCTGTTTTACAGACTGTAAGATGGACAACGAGTAAATTGATGAAAAGTATTAAACTAAAAATCCTTTTCACATTTACCGGTTGGTTGAGGATAAATGAAAGAGAAACTTAACTTTCATATAGGACAACAAAAAAATTTGATTTACAATAAGCTATACTTCTTTTCTCTACAATCATCCTCGAATACCAATAAGGGGAGATATTGACATTTTAATTTGTTTGTGGAAGACATTTCATTGAGAGAATCTTATCCGTCATATTTATGAAATTTATCAAGTGTTTTCCGTTTAATATTATTAAATTTTACTGCTATCATAGACATTGAGGGGAGGAGTGAAAGAAGAAAGTTAAGGAAGTTGACGGAAATAGAAATCAGAAGAATCTCACAGTTACTTGAACTCGAATTGCGCTAAGCTTAAATTTAATGATTGGCTAATCCGACGAACAAATAGAGGGCTGAATGAATTGAAAGCAGGAAACATGTAATGATAATGATGAGGGAGCGAGGAGAATGATGTGGAATTAAATTTTGTTTTTTTGGAAGAATGATAATTGGAGGAAAAGGCTCAATCCAATAATTGTAGGAGCAATAATTGCATTAGTCACAGTATTAGTAGTAATATGTAGGGAGAAGAAGAAAAAACCAAAGAAAAGATAGGAAGGAAAAGAGTTATAATAAGATCGACAAATTTAAAATGTTAATTTTTCTCCTACTTCATCTGGATGCGATTTTTTTAATCGTCTGATGAAATATGCAAATGAAATTTGTATAAATTTATTGCAGATTCTCTTATATATTCCACTTTGAATGCGTACCGGATCAATTTTTCTATATGTTGCACTTTCTAAATTTCATTCTTCAGTGATCTCTGGCACCCGTCTCCCTCCTTGAATTCGAACTCTACTTATTTTCAGTGTTTTTTCTACTCTCTTTATTGAAAAGTATCGTTCTCATTATTATTAAATTTCTACTACTACGACTACTACTATTACTACTACTACTACGATTACTACTCATTTATTATCTGTCCATTAATATTTGAGGATTTATTGAGAGTAGTGAGAAATTCACTCATTCTCTATATGTGAGAAATTGGAGGAATTAATACGAAATATATTAATATCTCTCTTCCAATCTCTCTATTTGAATCTGATTTTTGAAAATTGGAAAGAAACAATAAATATATACTACATTCTCATCATACATGAGAAAATTGGTTGAATTATCCGGTGTGGAAATTGTCTCAGATTGTTGCATTTTCGTGCCTCTGACAAAACATCATAAAACGAATAAATAAAATTTCAATCGAATCGGATAAAACTAAAATATTCTTCAGCTAATACTCTCAATCTTTCTTTTTACCTCTCCTCAAAGGAATGGAAGTTTTTGTTTCGTGTAGTTCGTTGGAAGATAATTTGTGGTGACTTGATTCTCAGACGGATGTCGTCCTCGTCACGTCAAAATGGAAGAAGTAGAGGTGAATGGATGAAAGATAATGAATAGGATAGTGGCAAGTTTATTCGGTCAGATGTAGCGATCGACAGACAGACCACCACACGCACATACACACGAAGAGACAAGAGGCGGGAAAATTAAATTAAGAATTTCGTTAACAGATGAGAGAGAAAGAGAGATCTCGTCTACGGGAGAGAAAGGAGCGACGAAGAATTAAATGAGTAAAACTTTCATTTGTCTGATAAGTTGAAGACAAAACGAGTAAAATAGATAATGCGTTGATCGGTAGAAAGTAGAAGAGGAAGGAAGATTGGATCGGCGATTGATGGATGGATGATTGGATGGAGGGAGACTGGATGTTATATGGCTGATATTATCTTCCAATATTTATCTTCATTCTCATTCCAATTATATTTCGTCCTCTCAATTTCACAATACACATTAAAACATAAACATCAAAATTACAATTGATTTGATGATCGTTTCATTTTTCATCATTTTATACATAAGTATTTGTTCTTCCTATCCTCCCAACAATTTCTCTCCATTTTTTCAGATACTCAATTTATGCATAAATATTATTGAACTTGAAAAATGAGGAGAGTAGCAGGAAGATGATGAAGAAAGTTAAGTGTGAATATTGATAATGGGAAATCTTCTCTTCTCTCTGAACGATTTGTGAAAACCATGAAATGAGAAATAGAGATAATTTTCAATGAAATTGAATGCCAGCATTATGTTCATGAGCTCAACTACGAATCATGGATAAGGATGGGGGACATCATGATCGTTCATCGAAGAAAAGATGGTAAGGAAAGAAGCAACATGGAAATTAGGAGTAAAGAATGGATGGAAATCAATGACGAAAAGGAAATAATTAGAAAAGATAATAGAAGATAATGACTTTTCAAAAGTTGCAAATCGCTATGAGATGATAGTGATGATAATGATGAGAATAATAGGGAACATTGCGGAACAAATGAATATTCTAATTAAAATGGTTCGTTCGACTATTTCGCTGATTTGTTAAAAGATTCACAAAATTATTTCACCAAAACTCAACATTCATTTCCTCCCACTTACTTCTTCTTCTTCATCTTCTTTATTATTTTATTCTTCTCCTCCTTATCTCATTACTTCGAATTCGAGTGCTGTCAAACGAATTAAAATGATATGAAATTTTGAAAGAATTTCTGAGAAATTTTGGGAATTTTTCCTTCGTTTTCTAACGAAGTCTAGGATGGAAATGTAACTGTTAGATAAATCGAAGTTTCGTGGATGAGTAGAATTTGGAGAAAGAAATATGAACTCTATTGATTTATTCTATTTGACTACTTTTCTAATTACAGAATGTATTCATATAATCCAGTTGAATTGGAGATGAGATGAAGGAGATTTTGCTTTCTACTTATACCTCGTTCTCTTCCGTTATCTTTTCTCTTCATATCTACCCGTAATTCAAGTAGTTGGGGAAGATGAATTGATGAGAGTGCCAACAACTATTGGATCATCCAAATCAAATATAAGAAATGGGTGAAATGGCATGGGCCAACATGAGAATCAAATGGAAAAGGAAGAAGTGCTTTGTGCGCAATTACAATTCAATTGTTCCTTCCCCACATTTTCAAGTGTAGTAGGAGACAGTACTAAATGTTTGAATATATGGAAATTGAAGAAGATATACAATAACAATAGTAACAACGACATCTATATTATTAATGACAATCACTTATTTATAAGATGATAGGAAAGTATAAATTTTTAATGAAAATACGCAGAAAATTTTCATAGAATTTTCTTTTAAATTAAAAATTCTCTCTATATCACTTCATTTCTACCTTATGTTACGTCTCAAAAATAATGATTTGACATTACACAAGCAAACACAATTTTATTGGGAGATGCTGCTTAGAGGAAATGTTGAAGTTTAAATGAAAGTTTCTTTTGAGTTTTATTCAAATATTTTCCTTCTCCTTCAAAAAAATTTCCTTTATTAGAAATTTGATAATTTTAATTTGTTTTCTTTTGAAAATTCAACGAAATTTCAATGGGGATTTTCTCCTACATCTATTGACATAAGAATTAAATAGAATCAATCTTATATAATTATCGATTTTTACTTGATTCCAGTCCTCCAGATCGTCATTTCTGAAAAAAAGAAGAAACATCTTAAATTTCAATAAGGCGAAGAGAGTGAAAATAGTTCACACTTTCTAAAATACGAAACTTTTGAAAGACGATTCTGAAGAATGTCAATTGAGAATAATTTTTGTTGAAATGAAATGAAGAAGTTGAGACGTGTCCAGTTAAAATTACATGTTACCGAACAATTTCTTCCACCATCTCAAAAATAAAACATTCTTATTTTAATTATACTTTTCTTCTTTATCTGAATAATGGTCGTTTGGGAAGAACAAAAATTTTTGTTGTTTTGCAAGACACGTTTTAGTCATATTGCATTAGTTCAACGGAAAATCAATCGATCATATGTTTGACATTAATTACAACAATCATTGTCATATATATTGATTATGTAAATTGCAAAAGAAGATATTACTGTTGATAATTCTCTCGATATATCTTCAATTGAAATGGAACTCTCTCGTCATCCCTTTGGAATAAAAAAGGAAAACTTATTATACACATAAGCAAATGTAGAAAATCCATTCATTATTTTCTTTGCACAATCATTCCGGAGAGTTCTCCCGGAAATTTTCATTATTGTCAAATGAAAAATATCTAAATTTTTAATATTGATAATGAAATTATCGGAAATGTTCCCGTAGTTGTTGGAAATTTTCGAGAAATTCTTTCCAAAAAATTAATTATTGGAATGACCATAAAATATCTAGAAAAAGGAAAAATTTGGTGTTCTATTCAATTGCCAAAGAAATAGCAATGGAATTAAATTTAAAATTCTTTTTTTCCCTCGAAATTTTCTTCGAAGTTCGAAATACTTATGTTGTCCTTGGTAACGGCGTAACATTTAACGATAAAGAAAAAACTATAAACTTTCCCCATTTTTTTTCATGTTTCATTCGAAAAAATGTTTTTAAAAAAAATTCTAAATTATCGATACATTGAACGAATAGTTGACGAATTATTCACCATAAAAAAGTTAAAGTTTTTTTACTCAAAAAATTCATCGCTACACTCTACACTTGCGATGTAGAGCGACGTTACTGACTCATTTTCTTATGGAAGAATCGTTGAGTAAAATTGAAATGTTTAAATTAATAGATGGAATAATGATTGTGCTAATGATTAATGTTACAACTCTATTTTATCGCTACTAATTTTAAAGGTCGAATTGTAGAATGTAGAGTGGAGGAGAGAAAGGAAATTACTTAAAATTTTTCCTTGGGAAAGAATTTGAAGAATTTGAGAGTGGAGATATTTAAATAAATCAAATAGAAATCGTTTTGTGATGTTGAGAGCGAGGTTCCGTTGGAAAAATTCTTCCTACGCCGATGGAGTTCGTTTCGAAATTGTTTGAAAATTAGATGTTTGAAATTTTGTTTTTGAAAAAACTAGGATTTTTCTTTATCATTAAATGGATCTTATAAGGAATGGATTCTAATGAATAATTATTAGTCGTTAGAGATATGTGCTGCTATATGTGCTGCAAATGGGATATTTCCTGCAGGAATCCAATGAATTAAGAAAATTGGCGGAAATAAATTGTTTCACATTTGTCGTCTATTTGAAATATTCATTTAACGTCGTCTATTAAATGCATTCGAATTTGGAGGAGAAATGGTTGATGATTATGAAAATAACCAGCTTATTTGCTATTCCAGCTTTATGTAAAAAGCAATTTGGTAAATATTAGAAAATGATGAGAAAATGTTCATTTTATTCCTAAACTAATTCTATAAATGAAAGGTCCCGCAGGTCAATGAGATTGGGAAAGACGATGGAAATCGAAAATCGTAACTAATTAAAAATTTTTAAATTAAAATTTAACCCAACCACATACATACACGCACACACATGCATACACACACACGCACACACATATACACACATACCTATCGACATATTTGTCGTCAGATAAACGATTGTTCGATTTCGTTGTGTACGATTTTCTCCCGCCAACTTACTTTCATTTTTTTGTTTGTTAATAAAACAATCTGAGTTTTACTTTTGGCGTTCGTCATTCGGTTTTCCGTTCAAACCACATTCGGTTTGAACTCATTTATGATTATGTATTGTTTAATGTCCACTGTTTGAAGAAGAACTTGAATGGATTATTGTGAAGATTTCGGAGATTACATAATAAATTTTTTGAATTGACTACCTCTCATATCGTTATTTGAATGAAATTAGGAAATGATGTCGATAATTTTTCGAAAAGTTCTTCTGATCTTTCGATTTTTATTTGGAACAGTTCGAAAGAAGAATGGAAGTTCCAATAAAATCTGAGAGGATTGATGTTGGAATAATCGAGTAATCTGAATAACTGATAACTGAAAGAATAGATGTATATACATATGTATATATGTTAGTATACATGAAGATAGAAGGATATACGTATATATAAAATATTTGTGTACGTATCTTCGTTTTGTAAGCGGTGTGGAGATGGTCGTTGAAACTGACTTATGTGTAAAATCGTCGATTAGAGTTATGTTGTTCCAACGAAGAATTGGATCGTAACAATCATTTGAATTTAATTCTATTACTCATTTCTTCTCTTAAGTCATTTTACTGTTGTTTCTTTCTGTTCTGTTGAGAATTGGATGGAGAGTATGGACTCACCCTGGTGACTAAAAACATCATCAGCATTTCGATCGACATAAGGCGATTGTACAATTCAGGCAATGAACGAATTGTGTAAGAAGGGAGAGTGCAATAGACGAAAGAAAAAAGGTTTTGTTTTAACTATAAATTTTTTGAGTTTCCTATTCTTCAGGAATTTCAGTGAAACTGAAAAGCAGGAAGAAACTGAAGAATCATTGTGTGAGTTGGAATTGGACGTAGAATGTTGGTAATTCAATCCTGAATAATGTCGATTCTATTATTCAATTTCTAAACATTTCTCAAATTGTATTTGGCTGCCGTTATAAAAAGGAAAAATGAAATTGATATTTGAAAATGAATGAAATGAAATGGAACATATTAGTGAAAACAACATGGAGAGGAGATGATGAAATGGAGTGAAAATATGGAATTGGTTATGGAATAAAGATAGTTTAACTACTTGTGTCTCTGACATTAACTTTCAATTGAATCGATCGTTAAAAAAGGAAAAACTAAATGAATAAGATGTCAACTTTCTTTTTTCATCTATTCATTCTTTTCAACAATCAAATGTCAACGGATGAACACGATTCCTCTAAATCAGATTCACCTCCATCAACTTTCGATCATTAAATGTCGTTGAAGTCAATTGCTGATTCAACATGAATCAGAATTTCTTCTTCTTCTTCTTCTCGTTAGGAGTGAAGTCGTTACGAAAGTGTGGTTTAGATATGGGTGCCAATTTCGTCTTGCCATATCACATCTGATAAGTGTATGGATCCATATTATGGAGAAAAGATAAAAATTTCAATTCTTCATAATATCACATTTGTGACACGTTCAGATCATCATGATGATAGTTCGTTGAATAGTTTACATATTCTGGTATGTTACGTAATTTTTGAGCTAGAAGGATTTATAAATTCGAATTGCAGTACTTACACATTTGTTTAATTCCATAACCACGATAAGATTGGTTGACAATATTGGAATGATTATATGGAATTAAGAAGAAGTAGGGAGGAAATATTGGAAAGGATTGGCTTCGCAAAATATGCTGCTGAGTAGTTTTTTTTCTGAAATGAAATCAAAGTTTTATTGGATGCAACTCATTCTTGTTTCTGCTTCTAAAAATTTTTTTTGTTAGACAATTCTGCCCTGTGCAGATGTGACGAGATACGAGAAGATGAATGTTGAAATGTTGTTTTTTGGGAGAGCAAAGAATAGGTTGAAATGTCATTGAACAGAGAAAACCATTCAACTATTATTAAATTACATATTGGATAATCGTTGGAAGAAGATGAAGAAGGGGAGAGGAAACATTACTAAAGAAAACGGGAAAAATAATAAAGAAAGTCTATGTTAATTAAATTAAATCATTTCTTCTCCGCTATGAAAAGCAATATTTTCGCTTTAAGATTCTCTTCTTCTTTAATTCAATTTATTGCTTATTCATATTCTTAATTTCGTTAGAACGAAATAAGAAAACCAAATTTGAGATATTTCTCTTTTGGAAAAAAGGAGAATAAAAATGATTTTTTTTTATTTAATTGATAATTGACAATTGAATTCCATTCGGAATAATCACTTGAATTTCGTTCCAATCTTTCGTCTTTCACTTCACTTCTACAACAAAGCTGCGAGACTGCTCTCCCAGTAATATTCTTTTATATTTTTGTTTCAGAATAATTATCGAATAATGATTGTGAAGAAAAAAAACAAACGGAGGAGAAGAAGATGCTTCTCAACTTTTTTTTAAAGGATTAATAATGGCGAACTCCAACTCATTCACTCGTTCATGCATTCTCCTTTTTTACTGGTTTGCTAAGAAGGAATGACATCATATTAGAAGAAGAAAAAACCAATTCTTATTTTGCTTAAAACGTTTAACTTCCTCTTCCGTTACTCGATCATTTTAAAGAAAATATACATCCGCCTACATCATGGTGAAATGAATTCAACAAATTAAATTGAAGAAGATAAGAAATAAATATCTTTTATTATCATATTTCCACTTATCAATCTCGGATTGATAGTCTGTCTTCTTTTCTCGTTGGACTGACGAAAGTCTGTGTTTCTCCTGATCATCATCTACAAACTTCATCCTTTTTTTCAATTTATTTTTCAATTAATTCTTCAATTATAATTTATCATGAATTAATTACATTTCTCATTACTTTTATCGCATTTACCAGTATGCTGTCAATTAGTTCCACCAGCAATGCAGATAAAATGCATAATGATTTGAACAAAACTTTATCGATTCTCAATTAACAGAATGCATGATCTCCCTTTTAATCTCAAATGTTCAATTGGAAACTTAATAGAAATCTATTAAGATAATTCGTTTAAGCTTTCCCATTAGGAAATATGGATTATTTTACATCAAAAATTATCATCTATTTTTTTCTCATTCAAGCAGTTAAAGTGATGAACGAGAAAATTAAATTTCCAAATTGGTTAAGTTGCTAAAGTTTCGAGTTAATCTCGAACGGGCTTTATACTAATAATTAGTCATATGATGAAATTAGGAACTAATTTTCTGGAAATTTAATAAGAGACGATCGAGATTATCGAACGGAATAGAACGAGAGAAGAAAGAGAATTATATGGAATCTTTATCAAGAGTTGAACAAAGTTATTGATTATGTTTGATTAATATTGAAATATTAGACAAGATATGGGACCGGTGCAAGAACATGACGAACATGAGATGATGGTGGAATTAATTCTGCTTGCTTCTTTTAATTTTCAAAATGAGAAGAGAAATGAAACATAAAAAAAACTAATTGACGATTTGTAATATATTTGAAGAAAAATGATTGACAATATGTTCATTTAATAGCATTCGCTACTACCCCCCACTCTACTGCATATTAGTTGACGATGATAATGATGATGAAGTTGACGATTATTTTATATATGACATTCATTCTTTTTTCTACCTACGTATAATCTTCCTTCTTATTAATTTTCTTTATCCACCAAAAATATTTAAAAATGTACTTCCACTTACGCAACATGGATTAGTTATTTGCGAATGGAGATAGATCGTCATTAATTAAATTTCATCCCATTCAAAATTCACTTATTGTTAATCAAGTCCTATGGGATAAATTTGAAAAAGAATGGAATGGCAATTGAAAAGAAGTGGAAGAAAAAGAAAAAATTTTCTGTTGCATAAACACGAGACGAAAATCCATATTTTCTTACAGAGTATGACAAGCAATATTGAAATTGACATAAGAAATAAAATCTTTCTCTAAAGAATTAACTGAAACGACGTAGAATTTAGTGATTAAAATAAATTAGGAGGAGGAAGAATGAGTAGAATGGAAAGTCATCAAAAAAAAGTCGAAATTTATTCTTTCTTGCAAATATAGTAAGTAACTTTAACAGAATATTGATGGACGTTGACCAATTTCATCCTAAGTGATTCACTCAAAATGAAAGAGGTGTGAAACATTTTTGGTTAATGGTGGGAAGACGAATTTAAAACTGATAATAAAATAGATAAGACCAATAAATTGGTAGCAGAAGTTATTGTCGAATAGATTAATAGAGCTAGATCAATATTGTCAGCAAATTGAATTTGTACAATTTATTTTTCATGAAATTCATTCTAATGCAAATTATTTCCAATAGACTTAAAGTCGAAGTTAGCTGGAAGTTTTTTGAACATTTATAATTTATGTTGATTAGAAATATCTAATTTTGTCATTTTTCCAATTTTCAACTGAATGCAAATGGTGAATATGCAAAAGGGCAATGTCTCTCTTGTCCCATTAACGAGATTGTTAGTATTTGTATAATCGAATGTGGCAATCAATTATTTATCTCTGCGATTAATCCATAAAACTTGAAATTGATCCTTCAACGAATTTGCACTAAAAATCTTAATTACTCAGCTCTCTCTCAAATTGTATTCAAATTGAGTTGACTTCATATTATATAATGCTGAATTTGACATAATATAATCGTAACTATTTCTCCATTAATAATACGAAAGGGAAAATAATAAACGATGTCAAAATTTCAATTCAACTCAAACGATATTGGGCTGAAATTGCTTAAGCCTAAGAAGGCAAAAGAAAAAATTACAAAAGTTTTTTACAATACAAATTGGAGTGTAATAAAAATTATATAACAATGAAATGGTATTGGAAGGAAGAAATAGAAAAATACGGAAGAATAATAATTTCATCGTGAAATTCTCTCTAACACACAAAAAGTGGAAGATATGGAATAATTTAGATATAGATTTCAAGTTGAAAACGGAGCTGGATCGATAACTTACATAAATATCAGTATTTTGTTATTTAAAAGTATTATACGGTACATCAATTAAATTAGGAAGTTTCTTTCAGCTATTTAGCTAGTTACTTACTAGTTACCCGAGAAGATGAGCAAGATGTTATTGGTATGAATGGATGCATCTCTCTTTTTATCTGCGTACATAAATAGGAAATAAATTCGTTTTCGTCCTAATTTTTCCTTCCTATACGTCTTACCACTTGAGTTTCATTCTCTTCCGAATCAACTTCGAAATAAGAAAAAAAGTCATATGTAATTTAATTCCATCATTTATTTCTGTTTTTATTCAAAAATTAATTTCTACAAATTACTCGATTCCATGATTATGTTGTGCATATGAACATTGTCAATTTTAATCATTTCCAGACAGACGACTAACTAATAGGAAAAGATGCGCGCGATACATCTCTCGTCTTTTTTTTTAGTTAAATACTTTCAAAAATAAAACTTTAAACATTCTTATTCAGAGTTCAGCATTTCATTAATTTTCTCTGATTTCCTATCATCCATTTTATTTCATTTCTTTCCAAACATTCGTTTCTGTTCAGCTGGCAAATGTTTGGAAAAGGAACTTGATTAGAAACATCGAATGATAAAATCTATCATATCTGCATAATGATGCATTTGGTGAAAATGAAAAGTATAACATACGCCAAATCGGAATACAGAACTTTTAACCAAAAACTTATTAGCGATGAATCAAACGATAAAAAATTGTTGATAGTTAATAGGAAGAAAGATAAAGAAAAAATGAGAAGATTTCATCCAAGAAAACTTTTTTCAAATACGAAAAACTGTTCATCAATTAATAATTTTTGAACGTTTTTCTTTAAATATTCCATAACAAAAAACGAAGAAAAAATATTAAATACTAAAGAATAAAAGAAACAGAGAAATTTGTTTATCCTTCTCTTTCGGAGAGCTACTGGGAAAATTAAAGCGACTTTACAGATAATTCGACATATATGAACCAATATCTTTCTTTAAATAAATTAATTTCTTGCCACTATATAACACATAAGAATTAAATTAGAAAAGCATCAAACTAAATGAACTATGGGGGGTAAGAAGAAAAGAAACTTATAAAATTTTTTAATATAAAATATCTTTCATTTCCTGTCTCAGCTTTCTAATTTTCGATTTATTGTTTTGCCCTAGTCTTTCCTTATCAGATTACACGAATGAAAAGAAAATCATTAAAAACATCTATTGCCACTTGCAAATTAATACGAATTGTCAATTATAATCGATTTTAAATTCAATTTGGAGCGGGAGAGAAAAGTATTAGTGAGAAGAAAAGTTTCGAAACCCAACAAAATACTTTGCAGATGAAGTGAAATTAAAAATTCATCTCTCAATCGTTACTTTAAATGTTTAAAATAAAGTTATGAATTGCATTAGAATAATCATCGGCATATGTATAACCATTGTGAGGAATAAAGAGAACAATTTCTTCAGTCTTCAAATTTATTAAATAATTATGATTTCCTATTTCTTTAAATTTTGAAGAGTCTATTGAAAAAAGTTATAATCATTCCCTAATGATTTCGAACGGCAAAAGAATAAGGAAAAAATGAGACGGAAGAGGACAGCTTAACTTTTTTGATTTTTGAATGACAACTAAAGGATCATACTGCATTCGTCAAATGGACAATTCACTTATTTTAGATGAACGTCATATAGCTTAAACTTCTTAAACAGGTTAGCAGTGTTAACCTGTTCGTCATCTTGGTGGAGATTCCATCAATAATAATTCAGTAATAATTCACTCAATTGTAACATCTTTCGATTCGTGAGTATCGGTGAATTTCCATCATTCTTATGTTGATTTCACATTGAACATTCAGTTAAAGTATTTTTTAACGAATTCCATTTCTGGTGAACAGAGTTAGGATTATTCATTAAAAGATACAGTAAAACACTCTTAAATAGTCTTTGTAAATATCCAACAGACATATTACAGCAACGAATAGAATATGATAAATAAATGTGATATCGTATTCATGATAAAAAACATAGTGCTAAAAATAGAGAAAAAATTCTTTTCAAAAAGAATTATTTCAGCCACAACCGCAAAAAAAACTTTTTGAAAGTTATTGGGGAAAATTGGAATTTATCTGAAATTAATACTTTTTTGAACGAACAATTGAAATAATTGCATAATTTTCCGAATTTTTCCGAAAAACTTTGAATGAAATATTTGATGAAATTGTTTATAGGAATCGATCATTAGAAAATTTTAATTTTATTAAGTTCTCACTCGAACTTTCTTTTGAAATCGCGACACATAGTGCTTGCTAACCTTTATTAAGCAGAAGGAAATCTAATAAAAACAAGTTTCGACATTAAGTTACTTATAATTAGAATTCCTTTTCTTGTTTCATTCACCTCTTTCATTTAGAGATGTTAACTACTTTTCAATGTTTGGAATTTGAGTAATGTTTGAATCATTAAAGATGTAATTAAATTGAAACGGTGAACAAACGAAGAATTTCTTCTTCCCTAACTATTAAATGTTGTGAAACATTTAAACTGCCAATTTAACTACTTGCAGACTAGATGTTGCACATACACAGTTGCTGGATTAAAAACCGTACTGAGGAATTCTAACAAAGTAGGATCATTAATTGTAAGTGGGATCATGGCTATTTTCTCACTTATTATTTCCATCTTAGAAAA
Source organism: Seison nebaliae (assembly GCA_023231475.1). Classification (NCBI taxonomy): domain Eukaryota; kingdom Metazoa; phylum Rotifera; class Pararotatoria; order Seisonacea; family Seisonidae; genus Seison; species Seison nebaliae. The sequence continues at coordinate 40,811 of JALJEE010002162.1, read as the reverse complement.
TTCCTGAAGTTATTTCCCTGGAAATGTTTTCTAAATATGTTCTAAATATTTATTCTAATTTGAACATGGAGAAACATTTTAATGAGGAAAATTTAGAAAGTTCAAGAAATAATAAAATTTTGAATAATATCTTTCCTTTTTAAAAATTCTTATCGAAATTCTATGAAAGGTAGACGAATCGTAATCTGAATTTGCTATACGGAAACCATGGGAAAACAAGGAATGTCGTTAACATCGAATTAGTATAACATGAGATCGGAATTGTTCAAACTTAAAATTAAATAATTGTCAATTATTTGATTTATGATAACTGATTCACGCATATAGATATTATTCTGATGAAATGAATAATTTAAAAGAGTCTTGATAAAATAAAAGTAGTTCATGAAGAAATTATTTAGATTCGCATCTCTCACTAAGCTTCCGTATGCTTGATCGAGAAATGCACATGCATTCCACTCTATAAACCCAATGACCGTTTCATAGTATTAGGTTCGCTTTAAGCCTATTAATAAAAAGCCGTTACTTAGACTATTGTAATATACATAAATCTTCCTTGCTAAAAGTTCAAGTTAGGCTTAAAACAATTTACTAATAAGGTTTAGTGAGCAAATCGTCATTTTGGTAGATGAAGAAATTTCCGTTAAAAAAACTCTATGAATAAGATTTGATGCAAAATAAGAAAAATACTGAGAATGTCGGTGTGTGACAGAAATTAAACATGGTAATAAGGAGAAAGAATTGACTTTAAATTTAATTTGAGAAGAGTACATGGATAAAAGACAAAATGTCCGTGTTCGATTGTAATGAAATTGAATTAGTTGGAAAAGAGGGGAAATTTCATTAAATTTCTGAAAATTTTATCGAAAATTCTGTTAGATTGTGATAGAAAATTTAGCATTCTGTTCAACAAAATTCTATTTTCCCTTTTCTTTCTTTTTGTGTGCGGGAGTGTGACTAAGAAAGGTGAAGAGGATGAGAATTAAAGGAACTGTATGAAGAACATGTTCAATAAACCATGTTTTGATGATAGGTGAGAAGACGATAACGGATAGGTACTGTAATGTGGATAGAAGAATGAGGAGAAGGAAAAGATTAAAGATATTTATCTGTTATAAACAATTGAATGCGAAGAAAATCATCAAAAACTTTTCGTCTTCATTTACATTCATGTTGCGTCTATTTTGTTCTTCATAATTCCCCATTGAAGACATGGTATGAAATTCGCTTTCATGCTTTCACATTCGATATTATCTACTCGGAATTCTCCGATGTTCGTCTTTTCAAACTATCACACTCAATTACGTGAAGTAATATTATTTAAATTAACATTAATTAGTTTATCATAATTTCTTATGCAAACCAACTTTTTCCTTTCTTCGCCAATTTCTTAAACTCCATTTCATAATTAATTCAGAATAAACTTATGTTACTTGTGAAAATAATTTAAATTCTTCTTAATTAATCTCTAGTTAACATTTTCGAAATTTTCCTTTTCATTATGCAACCAACATTTACCTCCATACTTAACTTTAATACTCATTTTCTTCTTTTTATTAGTCGTAACTTCCAAACTTGCCCTTACCAAAAACTCTTAAGCAGACTAACATTATGTGTGCAAAATAATTATTAGAAGTCGAGATGGTTTAGCCATCCTCTACTCTTGATAAGTTACGATGAACTTTGAAGAATCATTTATTCTCGCCAAGAGACGAAGACGAAAAGAAGAATATTGGAAATATTTTAAAAGAATTTCAATAAATCTTCTCGGATTGCTAAGTCGAACATTGTGAGAAATACCTATTAGGTTTTAGGTAGACCATGAACCTGGTTAGTTGAAACAACTTAATAAAGTATTCCCTCACTTATTATTCATTATAATTAAGAGTGTTCAATAAACAAAATATTTCTTTCAAATGAGCTTTTGTCAGAATGACGATAAATTCCTGCTGAATCGGATGAAAATCTCTTTTGTTCAAGTTAGAAAGAGAATTAAACTACTTCTTCTTCCTCTCGTTTATTGTGTTGAGATATACGATTCATTTCATTCTTTATAATGATGTGAATTTCAATTTTATTTTCGTCTTTTCATAGCTCTCCCCTGATTAAATATTGTCGAACGGATATCGCCATAACTAGTCAATTTTCCATTTATCTAAGTTTCTCATAAATATTTCTTCGATTGCGATGTGGGAATTTATGATGCAGAAACTTCTCTACAGCCATCATAAAAAACTATAAATTGAAAGAAAAAATAACTAATTCTTCCAAAAATTCTAAACACTTGATTTGATTTGAACGAATAGTGGATTTGACATTAGAATAATTTTTAAGAAAATTTGAAAGTTTCAAAAATGTGTAAAATATTAAAAAATTTATGGCTCAATTAATAGAAACTTCAACAAAATTTGAAGTCATACTGAAAAATTTTTACTGAATAGTTCAAAAAACTTCTCATCAATTCTATTTTTTTTGAATATTCTCCTTAAAATAATTTCTAAGAATAAATGCCTCCATGAGAATAGGAAAAATGAAAATAAAATGAATCGAATAGAAATTGAATTGGCTAACCGCATATGGAAATGTTGGGAAAGAATTTTCGAGCTTCAAATGAACATTTTCCGATTTCCATGTGTTTTATAAACAGATTGTTGAAAGGTTTTGGTAGAGAATGATGAAATCCTAAAAAAGTAGTTGAGGAAATTAATGTTGTACCATCATAAAGAATTCAAGGATTCATTCGGGTAAAAGAAAAGGTAAAAGTCGATTTAGTTATTGTAAGATCGACAAATGATGTATGTTGAGGGAGTTTGCTCAATCCATCTACTTATATCGATGAAGAAACAAGTGGTGCACTTGTATTTTATCTAATTTTTTTCTCATTTGAAAAGCTACAAAAGATTTCTACGATTATTTTCCTTATCAAATTTTCTTTAATCGACGGAAGATATTGATGTTGTCTATAAAATTTTCTATTCGATGTTTGAGATTCGCTTATGATTCTGACAATTCTTCGTATTGGCGAATGCGAATTCAATTTGTTCTCTCTCTCTCTCTCTTTCCATTGTCGCTGTGCAAGAGAGATCCTAGAAGGGAGAATCTAGATTTTGGACGATAAACTCTTTCTTGTTCGTTGGGAAAAAAGCAGCAAAAGAGAAGGAGTATTATTGGGTGAGTAGAACAATATATTGAAAGTTGTTGTACTTCTCTTCTCGCCACTTATCATTTGTTCGAATTGAGAAAGAATGATACGAAATTAAATTTATTTTATGCAAATTAAATTTTGACGTATCTACATTTTCGTGGGGAAATTGGAAGAAAACAAAACTTTTTTAGTTTTCTCTTTTCTCTCCCTCCTCCCTCAACTACTCGGAGATGACACAAAAGTTTGCCGGGTGAGATTCCACTAATTTTGTTGAGATGAAGAAGACAGAATGGGAAAGAATAAAACGTTAACGATCTTAATGTTCTTGCATTTTCTATCGAAAATAATTGGGAGGATCGATTTCAAAGAGAATATATACGGAAAAAGTCCAGTTCATCAAGTACCATCTTACGCTGATTTGATAAATAGACAAATTAGGAATATTTACATAAATTATTGATAGATGGTGCACAAAAAATTTCAATTCCAAATCAACCTTCCTTTATCCTTCAAGTCTACTAAGCTCGTAACTTTTTCTAAGTATTTCCAATTTTCCGTCAAAATTCCCATCGTAAAACTTACTTAAAATCATATTTACAATGTTAATAATTTTGGAAATTTCCTAAAAAGAGTTTTCAAGATAAACCGCGATTTTTTCTGTTTAGGCCTAAAACGTATGTTAAGTAGTTTGTATTACTATTGATAAGTAAATGAGAAAAAAGCATGAAGTTCTCCGAACATTCTCGCTCAATTTCAATAGTGAATGGAAATTGAAGGATTTGATGGGAATGAAGGAGCAAACGATTGATGTTGGATAAAGGTCATTTGAATTAAAATCGTGTGAAAGAAGAATAATTGCTCCAATATTAGAAGATAAGTAGTACTTTAGCGATGGGAAGATAGAGCGAAGTAATTGATGAAGTTTAGTTGCGTGAAAAGGAAATTAATGAATAATGGAAACGTTTGAAGTATTATTACATCATTTATATTCGTAGTTTATATTTTGGCTGAAAATTAAATTTTTGGCAAGAAGTTGAAGAAGAAAAGAATAAAGTAAATGTATCTTTTGTCTTATTCGGTTGCTTTCTCTTCGACATCTTCCAAAATTACTTCTCATCTATATGATCAACAATTTTTATTTAAATTTTGTCGATGTGCAAATATTTACTTTGGTCTCAATTTGTCATCAATTATCTCATCGTGTATCCTAGAAAGAAAAAGGAGAAAAATTCTCTTTATTTTTTACTAATTCAACTTCTATTTATATTGCTGCTTTCCTCGCGTACCGAAACGAGAAAGTTGAACGAGAATGAAAGGAACGACTAATAGATAATGAAAGAAATGGAATAAGAAATTGAAAGAAAATTATTTTCGAAAATTATTGAAATTTCCGGAGAGAGGAGAACTGATTGAATCGGATCGTTCTAACGGCAAACGAAGGCTAAATCCCTTTCTAAGGAATGAGAAGTTTTAATTTATATTTTATTTCTTTATTCATCTCCAATCTCAAATGGAAATTAGAAAATGAGGATAGTAGTCAGTGATCTGAGAATATGAGAAAATAATCAATCTATGTTTATCTAATAATTTCCATCCTTACATATACACATACCACTCTCTACATTCCGCCACATAATGGTGCCGACTTGTAAAAGAACATCGAATGTCGGATGGTGCATCGACGAAACTCATCCTTATACAATCGCATAATTCTAATGTGGAATAGATGAAATCGAAAAAGATATTTGTATTTCGTGCATACATGATTTCCAATAAGCGCGAAAAGTAACTAGAGCGGAAATTGTTACACATAGAAAACAAATCCTCATAATTCAATAATCACAAAGAAATGATAATGGAAATTGAATGAGGTAGTTCGAATTTTTCGAATTTACAACAAATTTTTTCCTCAACTTTTATCTGATTCCGCGCGCACATACATACACAAACAGATGCACACATCCATTTGATTGGGGAAAGAAATAATAATCTTCAGACAGAGATAAAAGGAATAACGAACGAAACATATTACAAACTTATTTTTTCTTCTTCTTCAATCTTTCCCCATAAACTGCATGGAATCGACAAATTGATTGATGCACAAAAAAACTTTGCAGATAAACATAGACACAACACACACACACACACACACATACACACCTCCTTCACTGGATAATCTTTTGGTATAGGAGGAACTTGGTGAACAAGTTCAAATAAAAACTTTCAGACGATGAGAAAAACAAATTAAAAGAAGTGAAACTATGTTGCTTTTGGTAAAAGAGATTGGAGAAGAGGAAGAGTGATAGAATAATCTGATAGATAGAATTGCATAAAACTACGTTAGATGGATAAAGAGATTGCTAGGATGTTATTAAAGACGATACGTTGCAGCGAATATTTAAAGTTTTCTCGCACTAACTTCGGATGAAATGAAGAGGAAAAACTAATTTCTCAGCAACAACCGTCCAACTTGTTAAAGACTGTGAACTATGATTAGACTAAATTATAAATTCTGCTTCATTTACTTCTCCTTCCTGTGCCATGTTTAGATCAGCACGTACATCGGCACCAAATTGAATTGTGCACAAACAAGTATTAAAATTATATTGTCTCCATATCTACTAATTCCGATTGCACAAGAACAAAACTGCATCGAACTTTATCCATAATTTTTTCCATGCTCGATTCCATCTAATTCTTTCTCCATCTTTTAAATTAAACATTTAGATATCGAAAGATATGTTAAATAGTTACTGCACGTTTTCAATGCTCTAATGTTAAACAAATATTTTAAAAGTCTTTTAAAAATTAATATGAACTTATTATTTCACTGACAATGAGTACAAACCTGAATCGAATCAATAAAAATTTTCTTAAAGTATTCAATTAAAAACTAGTTAGATGGTAAATTGAAAATTATTGAAAAATTCGAATAAATTTGTTTAAATATATTTACTTTAAACATTTGATTGAACTTTGTTAAAATTATAGTCGATTGATTTTTCAAAATTTTGTTCGAAATTGTATATGCACGAAATAGTTTGTCGATTGTGTTGAACAACTAAAATTTATTTTAAATTAAACAAATTCACTCTGTCAATTTATTTCTGCAATAAATTAATTTATGTTCCAGTTCATTTTTTGGGAAGTGTTCAAGAAAAAGAAAATGAAAAATTGAAGATTTTTTTTAATAAGAAAAATATTAAAATTTATTGGTTGTTTATAAATACCGATATTTCCCATTCACGTACAACAATGAAAACTAGAAATTTGAATTGATCATTGTTGTGTTTGAAGAATTTTTGATTTAGAAATTATTTCACTTCAAAAATTAGTCGAAAGAGCTCAAATTGACAGTTTTCATGTTCTTTTTAAAAGGTAGGAAATACGAAGGAAAAAATTCGAAAAATATTATCATTATTATCAAGTTTAGTTTTTTTTGAAAATTCTCTTCTTTTTTTTGATAGGAATGATAATAATAATAATTATTATAACAATATTAATAATAATAATAATAATAATAATAATAAGAGAATATTTCAACGTTGAATATGAAGCGGCTGTTGAGAATTCACATGCACAAACTGCCATGTGTGTTTGTAGAGGTGAAGTGAAAGTTTTAATTATATTTTGGTTAGAGGATGTGCTAGGTAAGGTGATAGGGAGATAATAAAAGTAGAAGGAAATTTATAGTTAATATTTGACTTTTTACATTTTCTTTCATTGAGTTATTTTGAACATAGTTTTCTGATTATTAGCCGCGAGTCGGAAGAAGTGAAAAAGAAGAAAATATTTAGAAATATGTTGTCTCATTTTCAATAATTTTTATTATCGAATTAAAAAGAATTGGGAGAAAAGTTATTGTTGATTTGTTGTGTGATCTGGAAGGTCATGACGATGTGAAGTGAAAAGAAAGAAAAAGAGTTGACAGATGCTACTATATCATCTTGTTCATATAGGCATAAAATAGCTCGCTACGCCGTCCTTCCACATATTCCACGTTACATCATATTCACATCATATCACATTAAATGATATAATTCTTCTATTCCTGTTTTATTTCTATTATTATTGTTGTCAAGAAAGAAATTGACAGAAAAGAAGAAACTTTAATTTTTCTTTAACGTTTCTTTTTGTTTATCATCCCTCCTGGAAGTTCGAAGACGATAAAAGGAACTTCATTTGCTCAACATGTTCATTGAGAGATCACAAAATAACTAATTAGTCATCGTTATAGCATCAAATGATGTTGAGAAACTTAACAAATTCTGAAGAGAGTGACGCTCATTCGAAAAGTGTCGGGAGACATTCATGTGATAATTGCGATTCGGAAGGTCGATCGTCAATCGAAGAAGATGAAAGAAATCGACTTTATACAATTTCCGATTTCATTCATAATATCTACGATCGATTGGGCAATTGCAATTTCCCCTCAAGTTTCGAGAGTGACATCTACACCGACCATCAACAAACGGGAAATGATGTTAATTCGGAGAAATTATCGACTTCCATCATCGACCATGTCTTTTGTTCTTATACACCACAAAATTTAAATGGATTTAGTTTCGTTTTTTTCTTCTTATGTCATTAATATGTCATTTTATCAATTTGTTAGCACTAGAAGAATTGTTGTTAGCGAAGAAGAACTTACAAGTGAAACTAAATCAAATTTCTCTAGTTCTTGTGAAACATTTGAAGACGAGAGATCGTGCATTGAAACGTCGAAGGAATTTATGTGAAATCATCACAGCAATGCTTCAAGCAGCAACTGATAAGAAATGTAAGATTTAGTTTTTATGAAAAAAAATTTCTATAATTCTTTTTTCCGTCTACTTATTCCCGTCAATTTTTAGCAGAAGATGCGAAAATTAGTTTTTCACTGGGAAATGTCGGACAGATGACAGAGGGCGAGTTCGTGCGGTGGAAGGATGCATTGCGTGTCATGTGTCGTATTGGCGAAGGAATACCCAATGAATTGAGAGCGACAATTTGGGTAGAATTGGTGAAAAGAAAATTACCAGACAGTAAATTCCAAGAAATCATTGACGTATGTTTCAGTGAGAAAATGACACCATATGACGAGGAGTTGGGAGTGCAAATCATAAAAGATCTTCATCGAACAGGTCAGATTTGTTCGGTGACGGAGAATGATCGAGCAGCGTTACAACGTGTGCTACTTGGCTATGCGAGATGGAATGCAAAAATTGGATATTGTCAAGGTTTCAATGTCATTGCTGCTTTCCTCCTTCGTGTGGTGAATGGTCGAGAGAAAGATGCATTATTAATTATGATTTATTTGATTGACATCCTGCTTCCTGATGGCTATTATGCGAATACGATGAGAGCTTTAGCTGTTGATTTGGCAGTATTGAAACGATTATTACGTCATCGTTTACCTTCACTTTCATGTCATTTGGATCAATTACAACGTGAATCTTCTCAATCCTTCTTACAACCATTCGCTACTTCTACTTCTGTCAATCAACAACAGAATACGATTGTTAAGAGATATGAACCGCCATTGATCAATGCTTTCGCCATCCAATGGTTCCTTACACTCTTCGCCACTGCATTGTCGACGGAGACGACTCTACGTGTTTGGGATATGGTATTGATCGATGGTTCTCATATATTATTGGGTGTGGCTTGTGCCATATGGGGTCATCTCGAATCGGCCCTACTTCAAACAAAAACATCGAACGATTTTTATATGTTAATGGGAAAACTGACGAACGAGATAGCGAATGGAAGGATTTTGAAAACGAATGAACTTCTCCCAATAATTTGTCGACAATCATCAATTTATCGTCATTATACGAGGCAATTACGAGAATATTATTCATGCAATATTATCACTTCTTCTTCCTCCTCCTCTTCCTCGTCAACCGTTCATCACAATAACTCGCAACATCACCAATATGGAAATGTGGAGGATAAATTAAAATCAGCAAATAATAAAAGAAGAAGTTTCCCATTCAAATCTTCGAAAAAGAAGGACGATTTCGATATTTATTCTACCTTGTCAGATCATACGATCGATTCATCAATAGGTAAGAAACATTCGATCGATCAAATCATTGATTCATCCTTTAACGGTGATAACGATCTGGCCGATGAACTAATTGAAGAACGACGACAATCTTTTCTACAACAAATTCCATTCCGTTCAGAAAAGACAGTCACTTCCACAATGACATCACCAAATCGAAGTAATTCAATTGCTGTTACTTCAGTTTCATCTCATTCCCCAAAATCACCCCTATGCAATTCACCTTTATTTGATGATGGTGATAAGGTGACGGAGTCAAATCAAAATTATTCAGAAGATCATGACAATAACATTCAAAATCAGTCGTCGAAACTCTTCTTCCAACATCTTTTTCCTTCAAATATCTTCAAAAATAATCGTAGTAATTCCTTCCACGTTCCATCCTCATTGCCTGAAACTTCTCCGACTAATAAACCGGTTCCATCTTTTGCTGATAATATGACAACGGATATGAATAAATTGAGACAGAACTACAAACAAATTAAGAAGAGACATGCAACTTCCAAATTAGGATTCCCATCAAATACAATCATTGCTTCCACTTCTCCCAATCGTGTCGTTAGATTTCCTTTTATCATCCATCACATCTATCTCATTCCTCACATTCTCTCCTCATTAGTCTAATCATTTATTATTGAAAATGAATCAAAATAACCAAAATGAACAATTACCAAACATTTTATATGGAATCGTACGAACCGTTCAACAACTGCCTAATCGTAAAATGAAAAACATCTCCAAATAATTTCCAAATGATTATTTTATTTTATTAAAAATTCCATTTTAAACACTTCCAATTTCCATCACATAAATTCCAATCGATAATTATTCTTATTATATTTAAATTAAAATTATCATCAATCTTTCTCCTCACCACCATCTACTACCAGATTGAAAGTATTTCTTATGAATGAAAGTCAAAGAGTGATAAGAATTCATTGATGACGATATTGAAAGATTGATTAAAATAAAATGATTAATTAATTTAATTTCCATTTAAAATATGAGAGAAACGAGAAAGGAAATGAAAATTGAATGAAAAATAATTTATTTGTTTTTTTACTTTAGAACAGTTCGATCGAAATTCAAATTCTCGCCAAGTAATTTCAGCAGTTCGTTCACCATTTCTTGATCAGTGGAGAATTGTTGAAGAAGATCTTTCCGAACTAATTCCAATTGTTCGGATACATCGGAATCGATTGACAATTTATTGAAATTATCTTCATTCGCATCTAATAAGCGATTGATACAATCATCCACTATTACATTCGCTTCATCAGCTTCATCATCTAATTGAATGATTTGTTGGACTATATAATCATCATTCAATTCTTCATTCTTCAAATTCATCAATCGTCGACGTTTCTCATTCGCGAGTAATTCTTCATTTTCATCCGAACAACGAATCATCATCTCTTCGAATTGTTCAAGGAATTGTTCATCGATTTTATAATCAAATATTTGAGGCGGTGAAAATGAATCTTCGACGGAATAGGGGAAAATTTCGATATTCTCCTCAATTCCCAAATCCATATTCATTTGTGGTTGATTGAAATCGATCATTTGAAATTGATTTTCCATCGTATCGAAATCGACATATTTCGTCTTTCTCTTCCTGTTGAGTAGAGGACGTTCTTCTTGTTGAATTGATTGAATCTCTTCATTCTCTTCAATCTTTTTCTCATTCACTTTTTTCACTTCCACTCTCTTATCTCTTATAAACCGATCAATATCCAATTCATTCATTACTATTTTGTCATTCATCAGATCATCATAAAATTCGTTAATTTTCTCCTCGTCATATAATAACCAACTACCATAAATCTGATTTATCCATTTCCGTTTTTTTAAAGATTCGAATATTTCTTTGATGGTAGTTAGAAATGAGAGTTTCAATTGAAATTCATTCTCTTTCAATTCTTTTACCTCCTCAATTAATCGATCTTCTTCTTCCTTCAATTGTTCACATTCTTCTTTCAAGAACTTTTCATTTTCATTGATCTTCCCCAGAATTCCATTCGATGATGCATCAGAAACGTTCACATTCAACGCTTTAATTTCTAGAAAGGCTTTTGGGAATACAAATCCACCACCGCCCGTTCCCGCGACATTCTCTGAATGATTGTTTTGATTGTTCTCCACACATTTTAACAAATCATAAATTGTTTCTGTGCTCAATTGTTTGAGTTCTTTCAGACAATTCGCTTCCAAATCTTCACTTTTTTCTTTCTAATAATTTGGAGAAAGAAAGAAAATTTAAGAGATTATTTAAGAGAAAATAATTTGTCTAATTGTAAAAAATGAAGAAATTTAAATTTGGAAAGAACAAAATAGAAAGAGAGAGATAGAAACAAATGAAAAATAATAACTAAAAGGCTTTTCGGAATAATGTTGGCGAGAGATTCAGGGGGAATTACAGAGAATATACTTTGGACTAATTCTTCTGGATCTGACGCCAGATCCTTCAATGTATTATTCTCAAAGAAATTCTTATGAATCTCCAACGCATCATATAACTCCTTATGGAACATCTTGACAATCAATCAGAAACTATTTGATCTATTTGAAACAGATTCCCGCAACTTCACCACCGATAATCGAATTTTTTGATTTTCCACAATAATCCCTTCGGCTTATCATTAAGCCGCAATTTTTAATTTACTCTCTAATTTCCTTTACTTTTAAAGCAAAACATTTTCATAACACTTCAGCCTTTCTACTCGTCCTTACAATATATTTCATCAATATAAATCCTTCTTTCTTTTCCTTTTTGTTGATAATTTTCATTTTTCCTCATTCATCACATTTGCAATATTATACCGTTCGACGTTTACAAAGAATCGTCGATTTTAAAATCAAAATTTAACCATAAAGATGAAGAAGAACTTAATTCTGCAAATCAATTACATTGTTCATATTCTTTTATCAAAAATATCGATACTCGTAATTCTATTTATATCATGTTTATTTCAATATGTAAAAGTTGTTTTAGCAGAATCAGAATTTTCTTATTTCATTTGTGAATATTAATTGGATGGAACATTAAATGTTACAAGAAAAATTGCGCGACAGATTGGTAATTTAAAACTCTAATAAATTATTAGGTCACTTCCATCATTTCAATTTCAATTTTTGTCAGTTTTTGACATTTTAAAATTGAAATAAGTTCCAAAGAATGATTTAAAATACGTCATAATATTATCATGTTATATTCTAAATTTTTGATCAATCGTAAATTTATGAACAATTGTAAGTTTGATCGTCTTCGATCAATGTTAATTTAATATTTAATCTTCAATATTTAATAATCAAAAGTCAATTTTATTCCACACGAAAACTAGTGAACTCTATTTAATGCGGAGAGTTGAGGAGTAGTCTGTTTTGTTGACCAGAGAAAACACTTCGAAAAGTTCTAGGTTCAAACCAGACTATCTAGATAATGGTGATATTGATGATATAGATGTTTCTCTATGTGTAAATATTAATATGTGAAATTATTGGAAGAGATAAGAAAAGAAACATAATTTCTTCATCAGTCAAGGAGATGATAGTGCATCGTAAATTTGCTGCGTTGGTATGATTCATTTTAATAAAATTACTCGTAGCGAACTGTTGGAAATAAGAGAATTTGATTAAAACTCGCATTAATTTATGAAGTCGAATCGATTCCCATCCACATCAAATTAACATATCGGACATATTAAGAATATTATCACTCGCAGAGTAGGAGAAAGAGTGGATGATATATATCTTTAGTATTGCAAAAGAAGTGTCTAATGTTACTGTTTCTTTTTGAGCGCTAATTCTTTTAAGGAATACATCATTTCTCCAAGCCATATAATTTTTCATTCTCGACAGGATGTACATATCGTAAAGTTTTACAAGTACACTTATCACTCTGTATACTTCGCACGTCAATCTCGACATACATACGTATGTCTACTACATGATGAGTATATGCTGGAAGTATGGCGGACGTGGAGTAGATGAGGGAGAAAACTATTAGAAACGACGAAAAACATTTTCTCCGTTCAACTCACTACGTTGAGAGAGTGCATTAGGAGAGAATGGAAAGGAGAAAGTATGCACGAACAAACAATAATGAGAGAAAGAATATTGTTACATCATTAGAAAATGATTAGGAGAAAGTGTGGAGAATGGCGACTTATCATACATATTCAGATGAATGACGTATATGTATGTAAGACGAATACATGTCAACAGAAGATTATTTGGGAAGTAATATTGTCATATGAACGTCATAAGAAACCTTTCTCTTTCTCTCACAATAATAATAAAATAATTGATAATGTTTTATTTTAAATATGAGATAATGTGATAAATGTCGATAGATAATGCGCCAATGTAAAATGATTAAATAATAAGGTTCCAAAGAAGAAACGTTTCTGGAAAATGATTGACCGATATGATTAAACTCTTTCAAAACGATTAGATGTTCAATTAGTTAGTGAGATTATTAATTTGACTCTAATTTCCATCCATCTGAATATGTTTCACAAACATCCTATACCAGTACTAGGAATCGGATGTCAAGAAATTAAGTGTTCTTCTTATTCCTCCGGTTGATGACCTCATGGAAAATGTGGAAGATATGTCGAAAAATAATTGAAATAAACTAATATGCATTATGTGCACAATGAATAAGAGATGTAGTATTATCTCATAAAACATAACAGAATACAACAATGACGTATTACATAATGACAGTTGCCATATGGTAATTGATTGCGATTAAATATTTCTGACAACTCTGTCTCCCATTAACATGAGTCATTTGTACGTCAACAAAAACTAGTTGTCTGTTGAATAACTTTCACCTCTAACCTTCGTTGTTAGTTGAGTTGAAATTAAGAGCATTCGGTTTTATTCGGTTAGGTTTCATTCTCCCACTATTTACCTTATCTACTTACAACTTTATTCAATTAACACTCTTCTCTCATTCAAAATAGTACTATATTTTCTCTCATCCTTTCGAACTAATTTCGAAAATATAGCAAAATATTATAAACATATAATAATGTACATAATAAATATTCCGTCAATCAATATTCGAAGTTTATTGAAGTTAAATATTATTCTTAAAAAATTATGATCGGAGACAAGTCAATCGTTCGTCAATCAGCATGTGATCTCATAATTAGAGTTAGAGATAATTAAATTTATTGACGATTTTATATGATGATTTCATATTTGTGTGATCCTAATGAATTAATAAAATTAATAATTCGTTAAAGATAAATACGTAATTCATCAATTATTCTTAAATGTTCTATACTAATATGAAAATTAAGAAGAAAAATTTCATATCTTGAACTGATGGGAATGTAAAAAATTTTTCTATCAAATAAAAGATAAGAATGAATGAAACATTATCCGTCGTCATAACAACGGAAAGAAGTTCGCCTAATTTAATAGCATTTTCAAGCATTTATTAGGTAAGTTTCATGATTAAGTATTTCCTATGTATTGACTTTAAGAAAGAAAGTATCCATGTCATAAACTCTACAGACATACCATATAGACCATATCGAATGAAAAGAAGAAAAGTTATTTTGGTTCGAAAATAAAAAAGTGTCAATCAAATCGCAAGTTTGAAAATGAACACGAAAGAGATGAATTTGAGAATATTTTCCTTCGACGTTAAAATATTATTGTTTATCGTTATAAAATTCTCTTGTTTCCAATTAGAAGCAAACGGAAAATCTGATTCATTCCTATGCATTATTCGTTCTCCACTTATTAATAAAAAGAACCTATTGAAAATCATCAAATACGGTTTATTTTGACGTTTATTCATCAACTAAATATTATTATCAGCCGAATCTCCAATTTAGTTTGAATGATCATTGTCTAGCTGTATTGAGTTGAGAGAATTGATTTGACATGGATCATCCAACTGATCACTATGGTAATGTCGACTGAAGGTTATTTGTCCATCAATAATGGATAATTGCCTTATACTATAAATTATACTTTACAATTTCCAAATGATTATCAGATCAAATCTGCATTAGAGGTAATTTTTCTTTTTCAATTTACTGTTCTTCTTCTTCTTCCACTCTTTGACAATATTTCTGTGCAAATTCTTTTTTCTTATACTTCTTCGATGGATCTTCACGTCAATAATAATCCGACATGTATCTACTTCTTTTAGTTAGTGGACATCCTTACGCTTATTCATACAATCATTATTCAGTTTGATTATTCATACTTTCCTTCAGGTTTTAATAGAATTCCACAAAATGTGAATCTTCCACCATCCAGGTTCTTCTTCCACTTAACAACAATCACTGTTGGTTAGGGATTATGTAAATTCTTAACAATTTTTTCAATTAACGATAAAATTTCTCACATTCTAAATAATTTATTAATAGAACTCTTATTGGTGCGCGGTGATTTCGTCACCCTTAGATTTGCTCACCATTTTTTTCCAGATTGGGATACCGTCGCTTTTCAAACGGACAGTTCGTTACCCTGTTCTGTTAAAAACAGTGATTTCGTCGCCTTTTTTCCTTAAAAACGGTGATTTCGTCCCCCTTTTCAATAAATTCGGTGACATTCATTCTTATTATAAGGGTGACGAAATCACCGTTTTTAGGAAAACAGGGTGACGAAATCACCGTTTTTAGGAAAACAAGGTGACGAACTGTCCGTTTTAAAAGCCACGAACTGTCCGAATCTAGAAAAAAATGCTGAGCAAATCTAAGGGTGACGAAATCAACGTGATTCCTATTATTATGCAAATCGTTATCTGTTCGTCAAAAACATACTGACATTCAGTAGACTGACGATCGCCATGTCATTTAAGATAATAATCATTATAATTATTGTGTTAACTTTGAATGTTTCTTGCGGATGTTTTTTTGTGTGAGACATTTACTGATCTTGGCATTAATCGTATTTTAACTGATTTGTTTATTATTGTGAAATTGAAATGTACCTGTTTAAAACTGATCATTTTAAATGAAATGTTCTTAAACTTAATGAATAAACATTTTAAGGTTTTGTTTTTGAAAACGGTCCAGAATATCCATAGACTATTCTTATCTAATAGGAAGGATAGATAGGAGAGATACAGCTTCTAACAAAGTTCTTATTTTCTTTATAATTTTGATCTTTAATTTTTTTTATTATTAAGACGCAGAATCCCCATAGGGTAAAGTGTAAATTATCTTTAATATAATCGTTAATATAATTTTTCGTCATTATAATTTAAAATAATTCTTACGAAAATATTTTATATCATTTTTCGATATTGGTTAGTCATAACTATGATTAATAATTTCTAAATTCTTAATTTAACAATCTTTATTAGACATTCGTTTAAATATTACCACTGTACTCTCTGTCGATTGATCGGGTCAACCATCGGCTTATTAGAAAGATGATCTGTTTCAATAGATGCAACCGTCTTTTTCTTTTCGCCATTTTCAACTTCGTATCACTTACCGCCATCGTATTTCGTCATATTTCTTTCTCATCGATAAAGATACTGTTTGGAAATTTCTTATTTTTGAAAATAATTAGAAAAACGTTGTCGAACTGTCCTAAAGTAGTAAACAAAAGGCTAGAATTGTCTTAAATTAAAATATATCCATGGGATCTAATCTAAATATTGCGTAATATTGTTTACTGAATGGAACTTCGAGGAACTTTAAACAAAGGGTCATAGAATAATACATGAACATGTATGTCGTGATTATGATGAGGTTGGGTGTTACTGGAAATATTCTTTGTCTATCTTTATGTCCTTCATCCTCTTTGCAGATATTCATAGTTTGTTTTCGTTTGTCGATTCATAATTATTTTCCTTCCAGTTCATTATAATTATTCGAAAAATTATTAGCATAAATTAAATAATAGAACACAACGGAAATTATCTATTATTCTTTCTTGAAACTTATTTCACTTCATTTGCCGAGAGTCATTTCATTAGAATAAACAAAAATATAAGTAAGAACTAGAGTCTAGTTATTATACAATTCACTTCCAATCCACGTTAAAGTTTGAATTAGAAAGATATTTTAATAATTAATAAATTTTATCATTTATTATTAGTATTTATTTGAACACAATCCTAATATGGGTAAATTATGACAGAGGAAATATATCCGCGAAATAATTGATGAGACGGGCAGAATTGTTCTTGGGAACGCACCCACGACCAAGTGCAATATGTGAATGGTATGCACTCATCCTACTTGAAGTTTATCAGCATATTTCCAATTGGAAGTCTTTCATTGACTGATTATGCACTGCGGAAAATTCACAAAAATAATGTAAATAAATTGTTTCGTAATATTAGAACAAAAGTCGAGTTAGACCAAAAGAATACATGGCCAGATTAGAGTATTTTTATACGGCGTAAATCTAATACATATTGAATGACGTCATGTTCATCTACAAATTTTATTGTGGATCAAATGGAGCTGCTTGTTCCTTGAAATTATTCATAATGGTTTGTGGTTAGAAGTTTTATAATATGTCGTCATATGTTACAGTACAACAATGTATAATGATTTTCAAATCGAGACTTTCTACAACACAAAATTTTATATGTAAAACAAATTTAATAAGTCCAGTGCAATTGTGTGAATGATGTCATCGATGTTGTTGTTTATTGAATTTTTACGGAGCAGTGGTTTTAGCAATAAGAAATTTTCCGATTAGTAATACAAAATCGATTTTATACGGGAAATCTCCATCAACCTTTTCGGTATTATCGATCGATGACTTGTACTTATGTAGAATTTAGAAAGAAACAGAGGAAATTCAACGTAAATCTTTTTCAAAGATTATTTCCCGATTTCAATTGCAGCATATTTTTGTTCGTCTTCTTCCATCAATTGACGATAAAAGAAGTGATGCATATTTGTATAATAAAATGAATGAATGGACGCTTATTTTGATGGAAAGAAGTTTAAACTACTCCTTAAGAACATATCGTCTTCATTATGTAAAGGCCGATTTCTTATGAATTGCAACATTCTACGTAGCAAGATAAGAATTCTTCATAAATCTTCAACGGATGAGAAACGTATGGAACTTAATGTCATTAAGTGGAAATGAGGGAAACATTCAAGTCTCCCCCCATATCAACATTTCTATCATCGTCATTTTATTGAATTATCTTTCTAACTCTAAACTTTCATTAAGTTCGTCCTGTCCAAAAAACAATATCTTTTCTAAACATTCTCCTTCTCTCGACTTTATAATATGGAAAATAAAGTTTATATCCGATAATTTATCGACGAAACGCTTCTTACAATTCAAGTGCAAATCTCTTCCTACATAACTTCCTCCGCAACATCTTTTCAAATTTAAAAGGAAAATGATTAAAATAGAAATGAAAGAATTGGAAGTGTTTCAGTTAATATTGACAAGAACAATGTTATTTATAAGTTAATAATCATTTGTAATTTTTCTTTTCGACAATTTGTCAGTGACAAATAATTATGTGTTATTAATAAGATAGTTGTCGATAATGATGATGCACGCACTTCTTACAGTTATCCGATATTCTACCTGTATTTGATTAGTATATTCTCCTCCTCGTCTTATCAATTCCAAAATTGTTATTCGAATTTCACTTTGAACACATTGGAAGCATCTGGAGATGAATATTTTGAATATTAGCGAACGAAACATTTATTAATTAATTATTTATTTTATTCGATGTTATTATGCATTATTAATGTGATTTTTGATTAATACACTCTCTCTTCTACCGTTCATTATCAAACTCTTCTCAAACTTCTTTTTTAAGCAAATCTCTCATATTGACTCATCAACTGAAATTCTTATTCGTCCAACTTCGATTCAATTGTGCACATCTATCAACTTGTCTTGGTACATGTTTATCCTCTCTTTTAGAGGAAACATAAAAACCAGTGGACATATCATACTCGAAAGAATTGGAGGGAATTACCAATAACACTCGTTTCATTCGTTTGTGCACATTTCCGATAAATTTGTTCTAAATCATTTTCGTCCTACAAAAGAACATCGTCGACATTCTTTGTTCGGTCATGTAATTCTTTCGTGCAACTTATCATATTCGTTCAACATATTTATGTCTTCACATTCCAAATAATCATTCGAGTATCGCGATCGATATTTTTGAAACACAAAACTTTCATAATTCATTCACTCAATGTCACTAAACGACACTCGTCGTAATAAGTATTAGATAGTTGATTTGATATTGAGATCGTATTACTGATAGTTTTAAATCGAAATTTAACGAAAATGTTTCTCATTTGAAATGACCAATAAATTAATAAAATATATTATACAATCATTAAGGGTCTTTTCCGTCCTTATACATTTTCCGTCTTTCTTATATGGAATCTGAAATGACTCCGGGTCTGCAAAGCGAGTGGAAATCTTTATTGAAAAGAATATGAGGCGAAATGAAATGTTGAAATATCGGCCACCCGACCGACTTTCCATGTAAATTCTACTTGATTGAAACTAACTAAATTAGTCAGGCTAATCGTGCATTTTAATAAACATTAGGCCGATATCAAGTAGACACATCATAAACTAAATATTTGTAAAACTCAACCGGTTGAAGTATCATCAATTGATTCATTTGGGGAAAGAAACCTTGGAGAAGAATTAATTACGACGGAAGAAAATAAAAATGGAGAATTTTAATAGAAATAATTTCTTAAAACTTGTAATGATTTTGTAATTAGGAAAATTAATGATCATGGTATTGCAATCAGAGTATATTCCGAAGTAAAACTGAGAATTCTTTTTCGATTTTTATCCAAAATCGTTCGTAGCAACTTTGAATGTTCAGAGCGATATATGTCGATGTATGTCAAACATATATAACTTTCCATTACTTAACCAAATGATGTGACTCAATATTGAAACCGTATGTGATTAATGGAAGAAAGAAATCATTGAAATTTCCTCCTAAACATATTCCTCTTTTATGCTTTTTCAAATGTCATTCGTTTTTGAAAATTTCCAATAAATCCTTCCTCCGAATTCTAATACTTGTCTCTCCAATGTCAATATAATGACGTTATTGAAAATGTTCGAATGATAGATTGGTGAAGTGTTCATTCTTTCGGAAGGAACTTCTCTTCTAAATTAGAAATTATAAATTTCATTTTAAAAATGACATCTCTACAAATTAAGATTTCCACTTGCACATTTTTTTAACTACCAAGTTCTGATTAGGGAGAGTAACTGAATTTTGTGCACTTTCGAAGTGGGGGGAACACTAATGGTATTTGTTCCAATTATGAATGTTGCGCATGAGAATGATAAAGATGAATGAATGATATCGGTTGGTCGAGTTATTCGTTTAGAAATGTTAAAATGAGTCGAATAATATTCATTAGAATTCTCATTGGAATCATTGGAACAACCTCGATAAATTTGATGTTAATGGAAGGAGCTGCACGAATACCGATAATCCGTAATCATATTTCTATTGAAATGACATCATATCTTTTTAATTTTCTTAATTATCAGAGTTTAATAAACTTCCCTTTTTCAAGTTGAAAGTTTCAAAATTTGAATAATTGGAATGTTGTAGAATCTTCATTTTCTATTAATTGGTCAGATTAAGAAGGGATTGCCTTGTTATCTTCAAATTATCTATTTCACTCTTCAAAATATCCTCTATGATATTATCAACTAGAATTTTAGTTTTGAAAATTGAAAGTGGAAATGTATAAGAAGCTTATTATTATTCAAGAATTTTTAATGAATATCGGTCGACATGAATTCGTAGAAAGGACAAAAGGGGAAGAGGGGGAAGAGTAGTAGAAAATGAATATTTATAAACAAAGAATAATAATAAAAGGAGTCGGTGATAAGAAGTTATTTGTTCCATAATTTCTTCTAATTTACAGCTACGACTATTCGCATATTTTCCTTAGGTTTTGCTTAGATTTGCTTAGAAGAGAATGCTTATTGGAATGGCATGATTCCTCCAATTCTCCTTCTTATACAGTATAAGTTATACTATTCGATGATATTACATTTATGTTTTCTTGATGGATTGTTACTATTGTTTCTCATAGGAGAAGACATATCGTACATCGTCGTAGGAACCGGATAAGATCCAGTGGATGATCATACAGTTAATTTCTGATGAATCACTCTCATGAATTAGTGATATATGTGCGAAGGAATGGATGGAAATATCGGAACGATCCATATCTCCGATGGTTCAATCAACGCTGCATTTGGGAGATATTGGCAGATTGAGGAGGAAAAGCCATTGTTAGTGAGAATAGATATTTGGATGAAAATGCAATTGACTCGTAGAGAGGACAACTTTATTTCAATTTCATGTACTATCCCGTTGACATTGGAATATGAAGAAAAAGAATGTGGAAGCGAGACGAATCTTCCGTTGACCATTCCAATCTCCATATTGAGAAAGTGATCAATATTTAATTAGATGAATTGATAATGATCATTCATAATGTGATCTGTTTCCGATTATTTGTTCGCCATTATCAGTAAACATTCTGTCATTCCTTCCATCTTCTTCTTCGATTGCTTTCTTTAAATTCTTTAAACCTATTCCACCATTATCTCCAATCTGGGTCCGATAATGGGCAAAATAATTTATTTCCTTTTATCTCAATCACGAACAATTAGCAAATAAATAAAACCATTTCTTCCCATCAAAATGTCCTCCTGCTTTCCATGAGTCAAAATTAAGATTTTAGTGGAAACGCGACGACATTCGATGTTGGAGGAAGGAGAAAGGTTGGAGAATTCGCTTTCGTGTGTGCTGGAAAGTTATCATTAGGAATAAATTTCTCCTCCATCATATCCAATTGGAATGACAAATAAAAATTTCATTTTGAGATTATCAAATTGGTTAATGAGTGAAAACTGTTGATTGATGTGTTGATAAGAACTTCAACATTTCATCAAATTATTCACATCATAATCAAGAAATGGAAGTTCGTACGGAACTTTCAAAGACTTGATATAATCGGGAGATTAACAATTAGTTCGAAATCTCTTGGATATAATCATATTAAAGAGAATTAAATTAATTAATTAAATAATTAGAAAAAATAGAAGAAATATATGGAATGGAATGTACTTAAGAACAGATAATTGGCCTGAATGATTGAATATAGAAGAATTAAAAGCAAATCATTATTATTAACCTTCCTCTATATCTCTTCTGTCAAAACGAAGAGAATTGGTTACAGAAGAATTTCTAATTCTTCCTCCTACATTATCTCATCTCGGTCGGGGATGGAAGTTGAAGAAATTTAATTAATTTTCTCATATTTATTCACTGATAGAAAACGGAAGGAGGAAAATACATTTCTGTTAAGAATCGATATCGATCAATTTCCAAAGAACAAATAGAAGAATAACTTCTCCTTCTCTCCCTCCTTCCATCATTCTCCTCCTGAAATGTTGGGAAGGCGATATTACTAAATGAATTATTTATTCTCTTCCAAATAATGGCGATGATGATGGTCATGGAAATGTCGATGACAATCGTTATCATAAAAGTGGCATCTACAACCTAACTGAAAAATATGTCAATATATTACGACTAGTAGTCGTCGATTGAGTAGTTAATGGTTGAGTGTGTCTATGTATCAAATCGATGTATCATATTCTAGATATATCCATATGTGTGTGTGTGTGTGTGTGTGTGTGTTTGTGTGCGTGTGTGTGCGTGTACGAGTGTATCGACGAGAGAAGAAGAGAAACATTTTTGTTACATAATTGAAGAAATGTAATGACATCATTTTCTTTTCTTTCGTCTTCTTCAAGTGATCTGTACGATGATTCTTAATTGAAGTAAAAATAAGAAAATACATTCGTGAAATATATGTATACGTTTCATCAATGAGACATTCCTTTATTTCTTATGATGAAGATGTGTATGTTTATGAGGCTCGTTTGGTGCGCCCATTCTCCACTTGGCTGTTGACATTTCGTCAACTGGTAATTTTCGACCGTTAATCTTCACCATTCCTTTCAAATATCACGATTCGTTACTGAGAATTGGGGTAAAGTGAACGAGAATGATTTCCCAAATTTATTTGTCGGAATCATACACGATTTGATGGTGGGATGAAAGTGATGAATTGCAATCTCTTATTTACTTCGAGAAGATGTTCGATTGAGGAGACAAATTCTCGAGGTCCAACCAACAATTTTAGAGAATGTCAGATAGGAATGTTGTGTAGTTGGTTGGTTGGTGTCCTCGAAAGAAAAAGAACCGAAGTACAACATATAAAAGATGTGGCTATTTCATTTCAGGTTTGCTAGAGAACTTTTCTAAGAGAAGGACCACCAAATCATTTCTCTACTGTTCCTTTACCGTCTTTCTATCGTTACGTTAGGAAGAGGAATTTTCCCAAACATGTTCTGACGTCAGTCAAATAAGTGTTTGTTTAATGACAAATGGATTGGAAGAGAGATTTATATAATATTAGTTCCACCATTCATTCACCTATTTATCATTCGTGCTTCTATTTCTCGTGCTACTCGTTACTTGATTAGTGAGTTGTCTAAAGTTTGATGAGTTGAATCTCTTCCATTCCACGAGATAGACGAGGAGTATATGTAAGAGATTTATTTCTATAAATATATATATGTTGTCGGTAGATGATTGAGTTAATGAAAATGGATATATTAGTCTGATTTATATTCCATAGTCTTTCTAACGATCACCATTATCAGCATCATGATTATGATAACTCGCTGTCCGATAAGCGGCAACGAAGGGAAGATGATGCAATGAAAATAGAATCTATCTGTTCCGTCTTAGAATAGATATGCTCTGTATTTCCTACCTCCCGGAAGAGTGGCAAAGAAGAAGACGGAATAAATAACAAATAAATTTATATTATGCATAAAGAATCATATCATCCATCTGATGTGCGATGAATGAAATACAATGCATAACAGTTTGAAGATGATTTACTGCTCTCATTTCCCCCCTTACAATTGTTACATATTCGAACAGATAACAATCGGTGGCATTTAGTAACGTTCAATTGAAAAAGTATTGGGTCGATCGCATCTCATCCTTAACAACCATAACATCGTTCACTTACCCAGAACTTTTGGCAATTCGACAAATGTTTAATTTGTGCTTTCTCATCCAATTTGTAAATAGAACGTTCCTCATCACTTCCTCAACAAGATTCACTAGTCTCATATCGTAAATGGATATATTGATTGATTAGAAGTTGAAATGAATTGCAAAGCGCTCTTCAACTCAACGGGTTAATTGATTAATGAATTAGGTATAGGTAGTTGAAGAACGTTAATTGTGAAAGAGAAATGGAATACTAATATAATCCATGAATTTCATGGAATGAAGCACATCGAAGAAACAATGTTGTACCAATTCGAACGATCTCAGAAGATCCTAATATGATTATAAACGTTGAATTTATTCAATCGAAATCTTATCGACAATATCTGAATGAAACAATATTTTATTTATGATGTATATGAATGCATTTAAATGATTTAGTTTCCTTTTAGAAAAGATCATAACGAAGTAGATGTCGACTGGAGATTGAGCTGTCATCAATTATTTAACTGAAGTCATTCCTTCTTATTCTCTATGCTCATGGTCGATATGAATTATTATTTTTCATTCACCACTTCACATTCTAACTATTCACATACACCATTCATTGTTATCTCCATATTTCGTTCAGATTTATGATATGATTAAGGGTCTCTATCCATATGTTTCGTGAGAAGTATATAGTGGTCAGATGAGATAATTCGAATGATGAAAGATTTGTAAATGTATTATAAAGGATAAATGGTTCGATAATGCATGTCCGATTGCATATATCATCCACTTCTGAACGAGTAAATAAACTATTATCGAATGGAAACCGGAGAGAAGGAATCTTCACAATATTTCTGTCAATCATTTCATGGTATTGTCAAATTAACGTAGACGCGAAGTATCGTAAATATTCCGCTATTATTTCATCACGCTTCCATCAACTTCTATTTGTCTCTACGTTATGGTCCGTTTGATTTAGCCGGACCTTCGGCCCTTCGTCGAACCGAGTAAGGCCGAGTATGATCGATTGGTGAAGTTTTCCTTCTCATGTTCCCCTCAAACGATCATTGGGGGAAAATGTTTGGTGGAAGGTGAGATTAGAAAAGAATTGAAAGAGAAATTCTCTTGGAGGATTTTATAGTTTTTTATAATTTCTCCCATCAGATCAAACAGCAGTTTTTTTGAAATTTAAACTACTAATTCTATTCGTCTTCTTTCTTCTCATTAGTAATCCATAATAGAATCTTTGTAGTCATTTCTAATAATCCTTCTGAAACGTCAATTCAACCAGATCCTTCAACTGATTCACACACGATGTATAATCATAATCAGTATGTCTGTGCATGTTATAATTATAAATTCGTTCTCATATATTCCTAAAGAATTTCAGAAAATTATTCCATTATAACGTAATTAAGTGAACGAAAAAAGAATAAGAAGAAAGAATTGAAATAAAAAAACTTTATTCGCCCACTCAGCCATTCATTTACTTATTCGCTTACTAACTATAGCTAGCCGAAGACTAAAGAATGGTGGAATAATTCAATTCATAACAATAATACGTAATTCTGCATCAATATATCGAATAGTTTTCTGTTCAATTATTTATTGGGATTGAATGAAATGTTTGATTGATTCATTCATTCAGTCAGTCAGGCAGTCAGGCAGTCAGGCAGTCAGACAGTTATTACTCCATCGATCAATTCATTGTAGACGATATCCCATCAACAATTCCAAATCAAATCATTGTAAGTCTAGTCGTCATTTCGAGCACGTCTTGGTCGGATGGAGAGGAGAACAAAGACACAACGGATTAGTAGAATTCGTTACTAAACAATTACTTTTCTAAAACGAATATGATTTATACCTTTCTCACACATCGCTCTTCACCATTCACCTGATTATTTAGTCATATATATTAATTATATGGGAAGACGTTGAGAGCATCGGAAGAACGAAAGATCTGAACACGGAACTTCTTCCTTCTGCTCCATTTATTTTGTTCATCAATTTATGAGATTATATTTCATTTCTTCTCCCAATTATATTCATTTCTTTTTCCATCACTTCCATTTTCATTCTCTATCAACAACAACAACGGCAACAATAACGACATCCATTATTACGAGAGCACAAACCAACAACAAGGTCTGGAACAATTATTAGTGTTTTTTATTGGGAGAGAATGTGTAGAAGAGAGGAATACGAATATGTTTATTATTTCAGTTGAAATATACAGAATGACGTAAGTCTATGTCATGATTGTTGTTGTTGATATGTGTGTATGGAATTGTAGAGTGGAGGGGAGGAATATGTTTGAGTGTCACATGAAATGAATGAAGAGAATGAATGATTTGAAAAAAGTATTTTTAATGAGAGAAATAAATGAAAATTAATGAAAAAAAAAAGATTTCAATGGAACGATATTTAATAGTTCAAGAATTTGTTTCGATAAATAAAGAGATAAATATTAATAATATGTGATCAATTAGATGTTGCTATTCTCATTATTTATTCGTTTTCATCAATCATTCTCTCACTTCATCCATATGTTCTTCTTCGGAAAATTTGTTGTGTTGATCATCATTATCATCATTATCATTCTCATGATTATTAATCATTATTCATCATTTGTTATTCTTCAATTCTATTACATTATTTTCATAAATTATTTATTATTCCAAAAATTTAATAATTATGCTCCGATTCCTCACCATTCATCAACAACACGAACTAATAATAATTCATTAATTTTTCCCATCATTGCCATCATTTATTAGTATTCTTCATTTCCAATTGCCATCATTCTCTTCTGGATCATCAACTCTGCTATTTCAGACCTTCATCTTCTCTTCTCTTCTCTTTCTCTCCATTTCATCTTCCTCCTAAAAAAGATTATTTCTTGTCAAACGAACTGCTCGATAATTGGCATATTTCATTCCTCTCATCCAATATCTCTTTAATCAATCGATCTCTCTTACATCATTCACACCATTATTCTCTATTACAATATTCTCCAAACGTCACTTGAAAGTAAGTAGTAG
Organism: Seison nebaliae; assembly: GCA_023231475.1. Taxonomy (NCBI): domain Eukaryota; kingdom Metazoa; phylum Rotifera; class Pararotatoria; order Seisonacea; family Seisonidae; genus Seison; species Seison nebaliae. Next base: position 13,503 of record JALJEE010002162.1, on the reverse strand, counting down.
AGTGTGGAGGAATAGGAATCATCGAAATATCATATGTATCAATATGAAACATGAACTTTTTACTTTATCGATTATCATTTCTCACAAATTGTTCACCATAATAAGCGTTATCAATTCCATTTGTTGTGTCAGTTGAAATATAATTTCCTTTCTAACTAAACTGCGTAACGTACATGTAATTGTGTTTCATGTGAATATATATACATATATGGAACGACCGAACAACTTTTCTCCATTTTCACATCTTTTTCCCACTTCCTAATTCTTCAAATTATCCATCGATTTCCCTTTCATACTCCAATATCACACAGACAATCAACACCACATAACAACAAAAAGAACAACAACATGAAGAAGAAAAACAACTGTATTTTATTTCATCCTTACATAAGATTGTAGTGAAATGTTATTAATTTCCATTTTGAAAACCATTAATTGGATGATACGACCAATTAACTTTCTTTATTGCCATCACACGAATAATTCCTTCTCATTTCTCTCCATCATCCCATTCATGGAATTATTGATGAAAAAAAAATCTCGATATTATTATTCAATCATAAGAATTTCTCATTTCCAGTTTCTAACAATTTTTAAAAGAAATAACTGCCATATGTTATGAGTTATCAGAATTGTAATTTCTAATAGTCAATTCGACAAGTGAATTCTGTTAACTTAATCTGTTACACAATGCTAGAACTACCTTATCTAGGGGAGCACATTGATATGTGGAAGGAGAGACTCTGCACTTAGTAGTACCAGTGGCACAATTATTTGAATTTAATAACATCAATAGTAGAAGTTTCGAATTTCTTCTGTGATTTGAATTGTTGAACTGATTTCCTCATATTTTCACCTTTCTCGTTCATCTCGTTCTATTTATACGTCTTCTCCTCTCACTCTTCGGGATAGAACAAACATCGAAATTCTCATATACTTCATTTCAGTTTTATATGATTTGAAATTGATGAGTGCATCGATGTCATTCTCTCCCATTACGTCAACCTTGTCACCTTTCCATTTCACATAAGTAAATATCGCTTGAATTTCCACTTTTCATTTTCTCTTTTTCATTCCTTTCTAGAAGAGTATGATATCGAATTGGTAGAATTAAATTAAATTTTCGTTCAACTTTCTCTCGATTCATAATCTCCCACTTTCTTCTATTTTCCATTAAAATTATGATTTGACATAAACGTTAATTTTATCTCTAATTCCAAACGTTACTTTTCATTCAGCAGATATATATTCAACTCTTTCTTTTTCGTGTTAAGTAGAATTAATAAAATTTTTGGAAAAATTCAAAAAAGTGCGAAATTTCATAATGACCACAAATTTCAATTTGGTAAACTGAAAGATGTTGGTGAAGTTCAGATCGTTCGAACGTCCAGTATTAATGCGAGAGTGGTTTTAGATGAGATCGGTATGTTTTCTTGTTTGGTGGATGGCGGGGGAAATGAATGAATTGAAATCCATTGGCAGAAGGAGGGAGAGCGAAGGAATAATAAATAATTAAGTAAAATAATGGGATCTTTCCCAATGTTGGATAAAGAGCTAGAAATCTGACAATTTCCACCTCAAAATCTTAGCTAACCAACTATCATAAGAACTGTGTTCTCTTTCTAACCGCCGATATTTCTTCAATATGCTGGTTATTCTTATCAAGTGGAGTTAACTCTCTTTAATTAAATATTACACCTTCACTTCGAAGACTACAATGATTTATTTATATTTCTCTAATATTCTCTTCTTCCTCTCCAAATTGAAAAGTCTATGTTCTTATTCTTCTGTTCCATATAAAATATACTCATATCATTATTTGTGCGCATATGCATATCGATTAGTTCCTCTATATCTATTATGTCCTCCTATCAGAAAAAGGAGATGTAATCTACTTCCCAACAACTCTACTGCACATAATCATACAAAAAAGAAATGAATCGATTATTTTCCCTTTTTTTCAAATAATTCCCCCCCATTAATGAAAGAAGTATAATTTATGAATATTTTTCTCAAAACTACTTCCGACCATTATACTGTCGACCATTTGGAGTTTCAAATATTTCTTCGTAACATATTGCTCCTACTCCTTCTATTCTATCACCACCACCAACACCACTTTTGTCGTCATCAACCGTCTCTCCAACATCGAATCCTTCTGAGAAACGATAACATGGAGAACGGCCGCGTTTTCTGCCACAACTGACTGAACGAACAAATTAAGTGAATTTGCTCTTCCAAATAGGAAATGATTTGCCTCGTCGTCATCTGGAAATTGGGAGAGCGTTGTCATCTCTTCGGGTGATGTGAATTGTTTCGATCGATTAATATACTCTCAAATCAGATCGGTCATTTTATTCTCGTTCATATCTCATCTTCCTCATTGTTCTCATCATCATTGAATGGCAAATCTGATCGGTGATTTCCAATTGACCAGAAGAGAATTCATTCGAAAGAAATTAATGATTTTTTATTTGAGAAATATCAGCATTCGACTATGTGTCATTGGGGAGGGGAGATGTGTATGATCACGAAAATGAATACACTCTTCTATCGCCCCACAAATTTATTAAAGACTGCTAAAACAGATTACATAATGTTTGAAATGGAAATAAATTTTATATTTGTCCTTATGTGGAATGAGGGAAGAATTGAGACATATACACTTCTATTCTGATACAATAAGTGCATCGTTCGTATGTTCGTCTTCTTTCGTCTCCATTGCATATGTGTGGAAAGAAAAGAAAAGATTTATATATCTTCTCTCTTCTCCCTCTTTATTTTCTTCTTATTATTGTTGTGTTCGGATTGCTTCGAATTCCATTCTCTTCTTCTTCCCCTCCACTTCCATATTTATTACACACATGCACTCGCACACACACACACACACACACACACATACACACACACACATACACACACACACATTCCTCAACTTTCCTTTCGTTCAGCGAAGTTTATGTAAAATTTGGAAGGAATGTGTGTGGCCTACACGTAGAGAGGAGGTGGAGTGAAGAGAATATGGTGGAGTGAAAAGATTCGAATTTGAAAAAGAATGAAGAATCTCTTCTGTCTCAAACGCTGTTGGTTAGAGAACGTTTTAATGATAATTAGTTATTAGGCAGTGTATATACAACGAGTCATTTTGACTAAATGTCGAATTGAAAAGTTTCATTCGGCGTCTTCAACTGAAGTGAACAAACGTCGGGGAGTTCAGTTCCCGTTCCTATCAAACACGAGCAAATGTAATAACTTCACTAATTATATTCGACAACACCGTTCATTACTTGATATCTCCACTCTCTCCTCTCATCAATTTCAAATTTGAAGGAAATTATTTGAATGATTCATGTAGCTGAGTGTAATGATAATGAATGGAGAGTTTATACGATCATACATCAATTCTATTATTATTCGACTATAATCGTCTTGGTGTCACACACACACAAATACACACATACACACACACACACACAATATTTTTTCTCCCCAATTGAAAGGAAAGACGAGAGATAAATTCATGTAACTTATTCGAAATATCATCCTCGTTTCTCCACAATTATCATCGTCATCAACATTATAGCAATCGAGTGGACATTCACACATAAACAATGAACATTATAAATTCAATTTAGTTCGTTTTCTCACTTCCTCCATCATCATTGTCGTCGTCGTCGTTGTCGTCGTCGAAATGTGAAGTTGATAAATGCAAATTGGTAGTGTTCATTCCGTAAGTTGTCTGTCCGTTACATGGACAACACTGATGGTTTGATGTTTCAATTAGCATTCGCCTAAATTACATTTGCATAAGTAAATTAATTGCTAATGTAATTCTTCGTGTCGTTTGTCTTTAGTGGAAGTTTAGTCGGAGGGAGAAGAAGGAGATAAATTCGGATAATCTGCTTCTGATTCAATGTTTCTATATATTGTTGGATAATTCGTGTCCTCTCCTTCTCCATTCACAATTCTTATAAACTTTTCATTGATGTCATCCATACACAACATCAACAATAACGTCGTTCTCACTACATCCCAATCTCGTTTGATAATCGTTCCTTTTTTATATCTCCTTTTTCATCTCCAAACAATCGTCATCTTTCCTCGTAAGACATCGATAAGTGATATGCTCCAACTCCATGACGGATTTTTCCTTTCTATTATACAAATTCCCCAAACATTACCACCATCAACATTTCATCATTATCATCACCCACAAACAGTATTCAAATTACGTTACTCTCCATCATTCCCATCATTCTACCATCAATAAATGATGTAACATATTTTATCGATGATTTGAAGAACTTCAACTTATAAATAAGAAAAGGATTTTTGAGGAGAATTAAGAAAAAAGAATTAATCTCGTAAATAAATCCATTGTTTTTTCAAAAAGTGATGAAAATGAAGTCCTCGACTCATTTGTAAGCATTCATTAAATCTTCTCCATTTTCTTTTTAATCTTTCAAATTCCTTTTATTTATTAATGTCATTTAAAAGTTTTCCTATTCGTCTTCTGTCCATTAATTTTATTCTTTCATTAATTTTAATATAAATTCTAGTTGATTTGATTGAGAAAACCCTTGAAAGTTCTTCTAAGAATTCAGGAGAAAGGATCACTAGGCAATTCTGATGGAAACTACTTGATTCAATTCATTTCTCTCATTCTTCATTTTCGTTCCGATCAAATCGTTTTCTAACACAGATGGAATAGATGTTTCCATTTGCCTCAATGAAAACAATTGAGACGATTCATAACGGAATGTTGATGACGAATGAGAATTTTTATTTATTTTCATTAATAATGAGTCATCTTCCTGAGTGAATGTTATTTATTCTTCACGTTCTAATTTTCATTCAAAAATATTTCACATTTATTAATCAAATTTCTTTTTTTCCTTCTAAATAATTCTTTCAAACTTCTTTTTCGAATATTTCGAATGATATTAATAATTTAATTATGATTATGTTTAATTTCTTTTTGGAAACTTAGACCGGTGGCGTTCAATCACTTTATTTTTCAGCATTGAGGCCTTTTTCATGCAGTTGGGCGACTCAATTGAGCGCTATTCTTCCAAACTTCTCAATAGTAATTTTACCGATTAATGGAAAGGATTTGTTATTTTGAAACGAGAGCCACAATTTGATCGAGGGGAAAGAACTGCTGGTCTGCTCTAATTATCATATACGTCACACAAGACAAGAAGAAGAATTGACAATCGATTTGATCGTTTCCATCATTGAGCGAGGATCGATTTAACTTTTTTTCAATTTCAGTTCGTTCCATTCTGTAGAATAGAGAATAGCGGCATTTAAGTATATGCAAACAATTTCTCACGAAGCCGTTCTTATTGCCAATCAACTTCATTTTATTATTTGATCGTCAACAATTTATTAATACTGTTCAAAAAAAGAAAAAGGGAAGATTCTCAAATAAATTGATTTGTGATCAAACGAATTTTATCTATTGTTAAATATCTAAAAAATTATTCGTCTTTCATTATCCATCGTTTTGTTTGGAGAGAAGATAAATATACTGTCTCATCCAACATTCAATTAGAAAAAGTGATAGAAGTTAATCGATTGATGAATATATGTCATATGAGGAGAGAATCCCAGAGAGAAATATTGATGTTATTAAGGAAAGAATAATTATTTCATTATTATCATTATTGCCCAATTGGAATTAAAGGAGAAGAGAAATAGTTTCATCAACACCATGTCTCGATTCAAAGCGACGATAAGTGATTTGGATGACATTAATCAATTGCACGGTATTGAAGCCGTCAATCATGTAAAAGAGAAATATGGTGGAATAGAAGGATTAGCTGGTGCATTGAATTCGGATGCGAGGAGGGGCATCAACGCTACTGATATCAATGAAAGAGAGGAAGTTTATGGAAGGAATGAAATTCCTCCCAAACCACCAAAGACATTCTTTGAATTAGTCTGGGAAGCCATTCAAGATGTCACTCTAATTATTCTCATCATTTGTGCCATTATCTCATTGGGATTGAGTTTCTATCATGAACCAGACAAGGGTGCTCATGGTAACGAAGAAATGAATGTGGAATGGATCGAAGGAGTTGCAATTCTTGGAGCTGTTATCGTCGTCGTTCTCGTCACAGCGTTTAACGATTGGAGTAAAGAGAAACAATTTCGAGGTCTTCAAGAAAAGATCGAACAAGAACATAAGTTCACCGTTGTTCGCAATGGAGAAGTCATCGAAATTCTCACGAAAGAGATTGTGGTGGGCGACGTTTGTCAAGTAAAATATGGAGATTTATTACCTGCTGACGGTTTAGTGATTGCTTGTAAAGAATTGAAAATCGACGAATCGTCATTGACGGGTGAATCGGATCAGATTAAGAAATCTCCCGATAAAGAAATCGTTCTCTTATCAGGCACGCACGTATTGGAAGGAAGTGGAACGATGCTCGTTACTGCCGTTGGAAGGAATTCTCAAGCGGGAAAAATTTTCGTATTATTAGGTGCCGGTGGAACACCAGCCCCACCACCTAAACAAGAAGCACCAGTCGTTCAAGATACACAATCGACAGGGACGAAAAAACGGAATGCTGACGGAAATAATTATGAGGAAGTTCCAATGGATGATGTCAGTTTCAAACCAGAGGAACCGGTGAAGAAACGAGTGAAACGAAAGGAGCAAAGCGTCCTCCAAACCAAATTGACTAAATTGGCAATTCAAATTGGATATGCAGGAATGACTATTGCCATTCTCACCGTAATTATTCTTGTTATTCGATTTTGTGTCGAAGAGTTCGCACTTCAAGGACATTCGTGGAAGAATGCATATTTTCGCAATTTTGTCCAATATCTCATTATCGGTATAACGGTTTTGGTGGTGGCTGTACCAGAAGGTTTACCACTCGCCGTTACTATATCTCTCGCTTATGCCGTGAAGAAAATGATGAAGGATAATAATTTGGTGAGGCATTTGGATGCTTGTGAAACGATGGGAAATGCAACTGCCATCTGTTCTGATAAGACGGGAACTCTCACTAAAAATCGAATGACTGTTGTACGTGCATGTGTAGGAAGTTCATTATTATTATCATTTATTTTCATTCTATTCTATTTTTCATTATTGTAGCTGATGTGCATGAAAAATTTTCATCGAAAACTCCAATAGGTGAAGAAGAAAGAGAATTAATCTATCAAAATTCTGCCATCAACAGTAGCTATACAAGTAAATTGAAAGTTTCTTTTAAAATTAAATTTTTTTGAATTTTCATTCATTCATTTATTCATAAGTTCGAAGAGAAAGGCCAATATCCCACACAATTAGGAAATAAAACGGAATGTGCTCTACTCGGATTTATGAAGGAATTGGGTGGTGATTATGATGCTGTTCGTGATGCCATGCCAGAAGAGAAATTCACACACGTCTTCACTTTCAATTCAGCTCGTAAAAGTATGTCAACTGTCGTACCATTGTCAGATGGTCGAGGATATCGTGTATATACAAAAGGTGCATCCGAAATTGTTCTTGGAAAGTTTTCAAAATTTTCTCTTTAATTTATTTCTAATTTAAATTTCTTTTCCAGATGCACATATTTTAAGATGGGCAGCAAACAAGTCAATAAATTTACAGATGAAGATCGGAAACAATTTCGATCTCAAATTATCGAGAAAATGGCACAAGATGCATTACGAACAATTGGTCTCGCCTATCGTGATTTTGTCAAACGTTATTATTATTTTTTTTCTTTCACAATTTTATTCAATTTCATTTTAATTCTCATTTCAGTTGGAACGAAAGAACAAATGAATGAAGAAGTATTCGAATCAATTCCAAATTGGGATGCTGAAGATTATATTATTTCTAATTTGACATTAATCGCTATTGTGGGAATCGAAGATCCCGTTCGTCCGGAAGTTCCTGATGCCATCAGGAAATGTCAGGAAGCTGGTGTAACCGTTCGAATGGTAACGGGTGATAATTTGACGACAGCTCGAGCTATTGCCAAAAAGTGTGGAATTCTTGACGAGGAAGAAGGAGCAATAGTGATGGAAGGAAAAGAGTTCCGTGGACAAGTTCTCGACAGTAAAGGAAATATTAATATGAGACGATTCAATGAGATTTGGCCGAATTTGCGAGTATTAGCTCGTTCCTCTCCACAAGACAAATATACTTTAGTGAAGAATATGATCGAATCGAAATTAAATGAAACGAGAGAAGTTGTCGCAGTTACTGGTGATGGAACGAATGACGCACCAGCACTCAAACGAGCTGATGTTGGTTTCGCTATGGGAATTCAAGGAACAGATGTGGCGAAAGAAGCATCAGATATCATTCTTACTGATGATAATTTCACGTCGATCGTTAAAGCCGTAAAATGGGGAAGGAATGTGTATGACAGTATCGCCAAATTCCTCCAATTTCAATTAACAGTTAATATTGTGGCTGTGGTTGTCGCGTTTACTGGTGCGTGTGCTATCAAAGACAGTCCATTAAGAGCTGTACAAATGTTGTGGGTGAATTTAATTATGGACACATTGGCCTCTCTCGCATTAGCGACAGAAATGCCAACAGATGAATTGTTGGAGAGGAAACCATATGGCAGGAATAAGGCTCTCGTATCAGCGCCGATGTTAAAGAACATTCTTGGTCATGGTTTATATCAACTCACTGTTATTTTCGTCATGCTATTTTGCGGTTAATTATATTTTTTTTAAAATTTCAAAATTAACTGAAGAAAATATTGAAAAGGTCCCACTCTCTTCGATATTGTTCCTGGAATGAATCAAGGTGGAAGTCCCAGACCGACTGTTCATTTTACAATGATTTTCAATACCTTCGTTATGATGACAGTGTTCAATGAAATTAATGCAAGAAAAATTCATGGACAACGTAATGTTTTCCAAGGATTATTCTCCAATTACATTTTTGTCGGTATTTGGATTACGACAATTATCGGTCAAGTTCAATTTCATCTTTCACAATTTAACATCATTATCAACTCATCATTTTCAGGTTCTCATTATTCAGTTTGGAGGAATCGCATTTCAAACGGTCGCACTCAACGCTGAACAATGGATGTGGTGTTTATTGTTCGGTTTTGGTTCTCTTCTATGGCATCAAGTTCAATTCATCAAATATCTTCAAACTTTTTATATTATTATTATTATTCAATTTCTCTTTTCAGGTTCTCTGCTTCATACCCAACGACCAATTGGAGAAGATAACTTGTGGACCCAAACGAAGTTTGGAAGAAGATATCGAACAGAGTAGCGATACCGATTCGATTAAATCTCAATTGAAAACTGGACAGATTCTCTGGTTACGAGGACTGACAAGAATACAGACTCAGGTTCTTTTCATCATTCACAAATATTTTCCCGATTCGAAAAACTTAACGAATCGTTCCAATGCCCATTCGATTCGTTATCAAAAAGAAAAAATTTTCAAATTTCTTAAGTTTTTTTCGAAAAATCCATCGATTGTTGTTATGATGCGCCGTATGATTTCCTGAGAGATGAGAGAACGACAATTAAATTTGTCGAAATTTCTTTGAAAATATCGTTTCAATTGGAAATAAAGAAAGTTCAAATTAAAAAAAAATGTATGAAAGAGAGAGGGAGAGGAAGAAGTGTGACATCAACATCGATTTTGTGACTTAATTTCTCTTCCGAATGACAACTAATCATTTCAACAACGTCCTATTGTCTTTCTTTTCTATTTTTATTTTGATTAAAAAAAGGTGCAAGTGGTTAAAACGTTTCAAGAACATGTATCTAAATCACCATCATCACAATGGTATTAATTTCTTGACTCTAATATATCTTTCTTCCTTTAATATTTCGTGTTTTTCTTAATCATTTTTTTTTGTCCTTCGTGTGTGTTTTTTTTTCATTTCGAAATTCCCATCCCAATTATTTCTTTCATAGGAATATCATCAATTTTTTCCATCGCACAACATCATTTATAAAATTTATTGTTCTTTTCCCACCATCCCATTTTTTACCAATTGCAACGGATAATCCACTTCTCGCACTATGTCTCATTGCTTATCATTACCTCTCTTACATTCAACTTCGACTACTACTGATGAAATGAAATGATTCAGTGCTAAAAATAGGTTTTTTGCCCCAATAAAAATTTTCTGGAATGTCCACACATTTTTTTCCGAGAGAAATCTTTTCCCTCGTATATAGAAACTTCTCCTCATCCCAATAGATGAACCTTAATGATTGTGATGAGAATTCATCGTCCCGATCCTCCTTTTTTAAATATTATCGCACGAAAAATTTATTGTCCTCGTTTATTTGTGACGTGATATATGTAGCAGTCATTGTGAGTGTCGTCCCAAAACCGATCCGACAATTGAAAGTTGTTTAGAGAATCATATGGTGAATGATCACTATGTGAGGAGACCATTATGGAACTATGAGAGAAAGAATTAATTAATTGATTTTTCTTCTTTTTTTCTTTCTTCTTATCCTAAAACCGGATAAATGACTTCATTGAATGAAATGACAAAACGATCAATTCCAACATATTTATGGCAAAATAATGAATGTGTCAAATCCGATAACTGGAAATGGTTTGTGGTTTCCTTCTGATATGGTCTTGCAGCTTGACGTAATCCGTACATGGAGTCAGTATCGTCATTAAACGAATTCCGATAATATAAAGATCTTGTAAAAAGAAAACATAAATTTCAATTCTATTATCTCATTCTTTTTCCAAATTCTGCCATCGTGATGAACCGTCTCTGATATCGGAGAGAATTGGATTGCAATATCTTTATTGCGCTTCTTCTTCTTCTTCATCATTATCATTATCATCATCATCATCATCATATCTCCTCTTCTCCTATCATTTCACATCAAACTATATTATTAGTACAATAATTTCCTTTTATGTTGTTGCTGTTCGCGTTCAATCTTATTTATCATGAGAAAAGCGATATAACATTTACCCACAACAACAACAATAACAATAACAATAATCATAATATTAATAATAATCATCATCAGTTTAATATAGAAGAGCCAGCTCTCTCTAATTCTATTTTAATGCAACGAATCATTCATCTTCCCTCTTTATTGAATCTCAAATGATCATCATGAGGATTTTGATGAGAAACACTTCCACAATACCATAATCGACGGATGAAATATATGTAATTTGATCGATAAATGAAAATATGAATTTCATCGTCCTAATATGAATAGATTGTTTGGGAGGGGGAAGTCTCATATTTAACTCATATCTCATTCAAGTATCTTATTTCCATCTATCACAAATTCAAAATCATCATTCGTCAATCCGTTACGAAGTAATTCCATTTTACTTCCACCGATTTGATATCTCGAATTTCGCTGATCAGTCCAAATTGAGTATTCCACGACCCATTCCCTTCTCTCAAATTCTAGAACGAATCTATTTATTTTCATTATTTTCATCTCAATTACAAATTATCATCATCTCCACAACAACAACAACTACTACTACTACTATTATTACTACTACTACTACTACAAATACTACTACAAATACTACTACTACAACTACAACTACTACTAATATTACTACTACTATTGCTACTATGAGCACAAACAGCAATTATTGAAGTTCTTACAGAAAAACGGAATTCTCTAATAAATCTCTCTAAAATTTCCTATTTGTTCATTTTTTTTTAAATTTATTGTTTCGCTACTAAAAATATGTTCAATTGCCATTTTTCTTATCGAATCAATCGATGATTCATTTATTCACATTCACATTCACCTTCATCTTTTACATGTACTGTATTTAGTTGAAGATGAATGAGAAGTTCATTCTTTTTCCAGTCGTTCTCTGGAATTCCCTCCTGTCATTATCAGGATACATTTCGTCAATGAAATGACCGATGACCAATTGACAATTTATCGGACAAGTCACTAAATTTCCTTTAAATTCTTCCACTTCCTTCGAGTCCGACGATAATTTTGACAGTTCCTTTCCAAAATATTTCTTTCTCAAATATCCAACTAATTCGGTATGGAAAAGAAGAAATAATAAATATTGTAGTAAACATTTTCGTCTGTAGATTCTTACTAATCCTCAATTAATTTAGATAAAACTCAGTTAGAAATTCTTTCATCATTTTCTTCAATTAACATCGACTCTTATTAGATATTTATCATTTATTTATTAGTTTAGCGAAATGTATTCGCTAGTCTCACTAATTCATTGTCATAAACAATTTCTATTATTTTTATTTCCATTCCACAGATGACTATTGGAACTGACATGTGTCGATATACCTCTCCATACTCATATCGAATCGTCTATGAATAATTCATTCACATAATTTTCACGCTATCATTCAATACTCACCTTTCAAACGATCACCCTTCTTATCAGTTCCGTGTCGAATGAGTTGTTTATCTTTTCTAAGCAATTCCACTGGCATTATTTCTGCAAATCAACTCTTACATTATAAGTTCCTCACCCTATCGGTAACACTTACAAAAATCGCTCACTCTTTTACTAATACGATTTTTTCGACATTAATCCATTCTCTAATTGTCTGTTTGATTCAAAATATTTTATTGATTGCTTCTTATATTGATATTATATATATAGTTCTAACGATTATATTCTTAGTCGTCCAATTTCGAAATTGTGACGTATGTAGTTCTTTGCTTACTCGTCTGATTCATGATTTGCACATGACATTCTTCAAATCAGTTTATATGAAAAACTCTATTAAATCTCTTCCTTATTATTAGATTCGTGTAGTTAACGCATTTCAATCAAGTACTTGTCGCAAATGTCCACAGATTCATCAAGGAACGAGTTATCAGACATATCTCGCATTCTAACTGACTATCAATCAATCAATATTCTCAAACAAATGTCAACGATCCCATACCACCAATCAACATCAACTCAATAAAACCAGTTTCATTATTATCAATCGTTCTACGAGAAATATGTTCATTCGTTTTACAATTTTTTTTTTCAAATACTCATAATACCAATTCCTCTTCACCATACATCTTTTTCGTCATTTTACCTATCCTCATTTCGAATTCCTTTTAATTCGATCGGTTATTTTCACACAAATTTCTATTTCAAATTATCTTGCAGATTCATTCATCTATTCTCATTCTTCATCTTCATTCATCGGGAATGATGAATGAGGAATCTTTTCTTCCTTTTATTATTTCAATTCTTTCCTCCCCCCATCCCCCACATTTCCTCTTTTTTTATACAACACTTAACTAAATGTTATTGCATATCATCTTTCAATCGTTCATAAACTATAATAAATTTCTATAGAAAACTCATTTCTTTCAAATTCTTATCGATTTTCAATTAAAAAAGAAACATAAATTTTATCTGTTAAGATTTTTTTTTTTTTTTTTTTTTTTATTTATAGCAAATCCCCGCGGGGTAAATTAAAAAGAAAAAAAGATAACTCCTTAAAGGAGTTATTTAAGATTAGGTTCCTGCCCGTTACAATAAAATGCTTGAGTGCTTCAGGAACG
>JALJEE010002142.1:0-57328 GCA_023231475.1 Seison nebaliae | reverse complement strand
AGAATGAAAAGCTCTAATGAACTTGCATCTAATATGATCGACAGTTGCAGAACTCTTTTTCTTACAGTCTAAATAACAACCAAGAAATTTGCTGTCATTACATTTATATTCATTAAGAGGAGTATCTCTCGCATTCAGTTTCATATTCGTCAACAATTTGGATTTCGAATTATTACACTTTATACCACATCTCACAAGTGCTTCCTGAATTACCTGTAACATAACATGTACAGTTTCCTTAGTGTTACTACATAACACCATATCATCCGTATATGCATAGAGAGTCTTCTGTCGAATTGGGTATCCGGAATTGTCTGAAGTATTTTGTCCAATGACTTCAGTACGTCGAATATATTCACGTCCTCATGAAAATAATACAGAAAAGTCGTTAGACAATTTACTACTTTCAATACCGTCATTTTCATTATCTTTCGGATTCAGGTTTATTTCATTATCGGAGAAGCAAGAAACTTCGTTAGAAATGTCGTTAATTTCTATTGATTCGTGAAATCTATCATCAAAATTAGACGAGTAATCATGATTGAATTGTTCTACGTATTGATTATCAACTTGTTCAACAAATTCACTAAAATCATCACCGATACTTAACGACTGACGTTCAGGATATATTGTTATAAGTCGTAGTGAAAAATCAGTCTAAATCATCATCATCTCTGGATATTACATTATTAGTCATTTGTTATCCACTTGTTTGTTCGATTTGTAAGCGTGCTGAAAGGGAAGTTATTTATTATGGTAAATGTGAATGTATAATTATAATGAAAGGGAGACGGTTTCTCGTAAAGGAGAGTTAAAGGAGTTTATATCTTCTTTGTTCTAGCTTCATATCTTTCTTAATCCCCGCGCTGCTTATATAGTCTTGTGTTTGATTGTTCCGACCTAGTAATTATGATCCATCAGCTGGCCGTTGGTCCGTTGCGGCCTAGTTTCACATTCTTTGCGTGTTCTTTATCTTTGATTTATTGTCCGTTATGATGTTGCATACTTTATTAGTTGATGCGTCGTTTAGTGTCATCTGGGATTCTTATATGACTTTGACTGATTACATAAGGGGAAAAAGCGACGAAATCACCGTTTTTAAGGAAAAAATACGACGAAATCACCGTTTTTAAGAAAACAGGGTGACGAAATCACCGAATTGTTGAAATTTCCTAAAAACTTTTTATGTAAAGGCGACGAAATCACCGCTTTTAAGAAAACAGGGTGACAAAATCACCGTTTTTAGGAAAATACGGTGACGAACTGTCCGTTTCAAGAGGCGACAAAATGTCCGAATTTGTAAAAACAAGGCGAGCAAATCGAAGGGTGACGAAATCACCGTGATTCGACAAACAGACCAAATGGAAAATTTCTTACTTATGGACTGTCCATTAGAATAATTCTTCATACATAAAGTTTTTGGTTTTAATGGACAGTCCATAACTGAAAATTTTTTAATTCGGTCTATTTGTCAATCAAAAACAGTCCGAAGAAAAGAGTAGAACTGTCCGGCTACCGTATTAATAAAAAAAAATTATTCATCTTTATGGAATAAATAGAAAGATTCTTTGTTTTTAAATAAAATAAGAAATAATGAAGAAACTTTTTAAAATAAAAAAGGATGAAATTAGAGTTGAAGTGAGAAGAGAATGGTTGATTTTCAATCAAAATAATTGATTGATCTTTCGTTTATTATTGTTGTGTGATGATATGAATGAAAGGTGTGAATTTGACTTTCAGAATAATAATAATTAGATATAAATATATGATAAATAAGAAAAGAAGAGAGAAAAGAAAATAATAGAAATGATTAATTATGATAAGATTGTGATGAGATTGACTAGGTAAATAAGATAAGAATCAATGCGAATTGAAGGAGAAGAAAAATTAATATAATACACTAAATATAATTCTTTCCGTAAAGTTGATGATGATAGTGTCGGTGAAAGTGTTTTGTGCTTGTCAATAAAACAAATAAATAAATCATTTAGAAGATATAATGTATCTAGTTGGAGAGTGGAGAAGAATGAAGAAATTTTAGAAAATAAATTAGAAGACCGGTTTCGTCATTCTCATTCGATATGATTTGTATGTGAAACTTATTTTTGAATTGTCTGATTTGTTGGAGTTAAATTTAAGAAACTTTGTGAGAATTTCAATTATCAATATTAAACTTTTTGATCTATCGAAAAATAGAAGAAATTGTACCGTTTCCTATTTGATTTCCATAAACTATTCGATGTTATTATTATCTGTCAATAGCATCGATGATATTCTTTCTCTTCCACAATGAGATGGATTTAATTGAAAGATTTGTGGAGTTCGAAGTCATTCGCAAAAATGGAATAATCGTTTGATAGAATGTGTGTCAGTAGAAATATGAAATAACCTGAAGGATGAGACGATTATGATGATGAAATGGTGGAAATTCATATGATTAAATTTATATGATTCCAATGGAAAAATTTAAATAAAAAGAAAGAAAACACATGAAATTGATCACATGACGAAATATACCAAAAAAAATTAAAATGTTCTTTTTATTTCAATATGTTCCGATTGTGGATGAGATTTCATTTCACTGCCAATTGATTGAGATATGAGAATAATGAATGAGTTTACTCGATGGCGAAAATGAAGTAACATATTAGAAATACAGTTTCCTAAAACGAATTGAAAATAGACTGTTCTGTATAAATTGTATAAATAAATCATTCTCCTTTTATAAATCCGTAATATGACGGTCATTCTTTCCATTTGAGTTTAATGAAGAATTGACGTTATTCTTCCTATTCTTATTTGCACTTCCACAATCCAAATGTCTTTGTGACCATTTTTCGTTGATGAATGAGAAACCTTGAAATTCCTGTTGATTAATGGCTTTAATAATAATCGGATCGATGGTAGTTAATCTTGGCGGTTCATTCGTGAAATCTTTATCAAAATTATTCGTATCCGTTTTATTCGACTAAAATGGATTTAGAGATTAATCAATTAGATTTTTAAAAAAATCCTTTTCCTAACAATGAATGGAATAAATGGTGGTTTAATCTCTCGTCTTAAGAGAGCATCCCAATCGATTTTGCCTTTGAAGAATGAATGTGTTCGAATCATTCCTTCACCTCCAATCAATGGTGTACATCCTAATCTTCGATTTGGATTTTTTGTCATAAACTATTAAATTAATGAATTTAATTATAAACATGATTGGGAAGAGAATTTGGAAACTGATTTCAATATAGAAATTGCTTCTTTCGATAACCAAGCAGGATAGACGACTTGTTGTTTTAGAATACATTCGAATAATTCTTCTTCATTATCTGCTTCAAATGGCGGTTGACCTGCCAACATCTCATACATCAATATACCTAGAGCCCACCAATCGACAGAAAAAGAATAATTTAATTCCTGTAAAATCTGTTCATAGAACATAATAATCATTTCTTTCTCATAATTAATGAAAATGATGAAACTTCTGGTGCAATATAATCAGGTGTTCCACAAAAAGTACTAGTAGTCGAATCGCCATAAATATTCTCTTTACACATACCAAAATCAGCAATCTTACAATGACCTTCCGCATCCAAAAGAATATTGTCTAATTTCAAATCTCTAAAAATTTAATTATGAGATATTCTAATTAGAAGTTAAATCACAAATTCTAACCGATAAATAATTCCATGTTCATGCAAGAATTGTAATGCTAAAGTTACTTCAGCCGCATAAAATCGTGCTCGAGATTCATCAAACTTCCGACATTTTTGAATGTGAAACATGAGATCACCTCCATTGACGAATTCCATAACGAGAAATATTCGATCTTTCGTTTGGAAAGATCCATAAAGCGCTGTCAGGAATGGATGATCGGCAGCTAATGCTAAAATTCGTCTTTCCGTCCATGTACATTCAACATCATCATCTTGAATAATTGCGTCTTTCCTCAACACTTTTACTGCATACATGTCATCTTTTCCCTTATGTTTAGCAAGCATCACCTTACCGAAACTGCCTTTGCCCAAGACTTTCGTGAAATGGAATGAATCGATATTGAACATGAATTTTTGAGATGGTGTCAAATTACTTATTGGATATTGATTTGAAGTTTTTTGATTCATTCGAGATTCATTCGAAATTTTCAATGTTTCATCATTCTTAAACTTCGTTGTTATCGACGATGACACATCATCGGTGGACAATTGTGTCATACATGTCATATCGGAGGCTAGTGATGCATTAGATTGAATATCAATAAAATCTTTTCGTTTCTTTTGTTCAGCTTCTAGTTCTCGTTGTAAATTGAGTGGGAAATCACATCCAGCAGAATCGATGGATGTTGTCGTCGATTCAATTGTACTTCCAGGTACTCGATGCTTATTCATCACTTCACCATTCGGACCGATAATAGTTGACTAGATAAATAATTCAAAATGGAGATAGATCAAAGGGACATTCTAACTTTTTTGGGGAATGAATCAATCACATCATTGAGGACACCGATTCCATCCAGTACTTCAGCAATTTTCTGCACATTTATTCCACAATTCGGTGCAACATTTTTCTGACATCTTTTATGGACGTTCATCTTGCAAGCTGTCAAAGAATTCGATGAATAACAGTTAGATTTATTTTAGTATATTGAAATTATAAAAATTGAAATTTCGATTTCATATTCTCAAATTTATGAACAATTTATAGATTTAATCGATATTAACAATTTTTAAGTGTTCATTTTATTTTCATCTAATAAATTTATCTTATCATTATTCTGTTAATAAAATTTACTCTCTAATTACTATATTCTACATTTGATTGATCAATTAAGATTTGAGAATTAAAAGAAATTGAGCAATTTCTCAAGTGAAATTCAATTCTCAATAAAGAAGACATTTAAACTATTTTAGTATAATAGATATTTAAGTAAAAGGAAAAGTTTATCATATATGAAGAAATGGAATATAACCTCCACATTGGAGACCCTGACGCCATGGTCCCCATAACAGAGAACCACAATGATCACAAAAAGTGAATTTGAGGAAACTATGTACTTGAAAGTGATGAGGAATATTTATGTTGAATCTGGTAGATGATAATACAGGATCCTTCTCCAAATCCTTCTTACATCCGGGACATGGTATCACCATCTTTTTAGTACATCGTTTATGTATAACACATGTACAAACTAAAGATAAATGAATTAGATATTAGAAAGTTAATTGGTTGAATTTAAAAGAATACCTTGACACTGATATCCTTGTTTATTGAAAACTCCCCAAATGAATTCACGACAAATACAACAAAATGTCGGTTGTCGGAAATAAGTTGCAAGAAATTTATGATTACAAATCTGATGAATACGTCGACGCACAGCAACTCGTCGTTGATTGAATGCATTCTTATTCTGTTTGAATGCCGTCGGTTGACGGAATGATGAATCGATTTTCTTTTCGTTATTATTGTTGTTATTGTTACTATTGCTTCCATTATTTGTTGTAGTGGTACTATTGTTAGAGCTGATTTCACTGGACGTGTAAGAATAAATACTAGGCGAATTAAGGAATGCACTGCTAGTACTGTTGGTTGAAGGTGAGCTGATATTACTTAAACTTGAATTAGATATATCGACAATTAATTGCGTTGCATCACTTGAGCATATCGATGTTACATCATTTCCACTCTGTCGTAAAGTGGATGATGTCAATTTGGTGCCATCAATTGGAGCGTGTGGTCTCATTGAGAAAGCGGCAGCATTTCCTTCATTTATTCCAACTTTATTTGGTAATAAAGAACTTAAACGAATTTCATTATTTGCATCGTCGTTAGTTTTGTGAGAGAATGAACCGGAGAAACTGTTACCTCTACGCAATTTACCACTTCCATTATTACTTATCCGGTCATTAGTGGAAGTTGGTGAGTCATTTTCAAGGCAATCACTAATCTGCTTCTGACTATCAACACTTTTCATGTTCAATGGTGGAGTGTTGGATGAATTGATCTGTAAAGTTTTCAATGAATTAATCGATTCGTTCGAATGAAGATTCTGTTCGCCAGGATGAATGTCAAATTCAATAATTAAATGTAGACGTCCACTCGGTTCCATTTCTACCCAAATATTGTTCGTTCGATTACACATATCTTCCAATCTCACAGAACAGTTAGAGAGGAAGTCGTCACCTTTGATAGCGACCGAATGAAATACGGTGAAATTTATAGCTGTAGCATCTTCAATTAATGCTGTAAATGTTTCATCGTAAATTGGATTACATGTGGATTTTTTGGTGGATGTCCTGCCAATATTATAATTCCCATCGACATCAATCGACACATATGCATTAATTGAAGTAGTGAGTGCATCAATGAATCTCCTTTGAACATTTGTTGCACTCAAATTCTTTATTGCAATCACCTTAACTGTTAATCTACATGTAAATTTAGTCATTCTCTTCTAATTTTCCAATATAGTTATATCTTGTTAATGAAAGTTTATAAAAGTGAAATCCGTTTAGTTGTCGGGTATGAAATGTTCTGAAATATTAGATGATGAGCACGTTGGAAAGAATTGAAAAAAAAATATTCTCAGAACTTGACCAAATTGAAATAAAACTTTACAAAAATTGAGAATTTCTTTGAGAATTTGATTAGTATTCGATGAATAAATGCTTCCCACTCCACACTTTTGGATTCGATTCTCCAAAAATAGAACAGCTGCAATAATAGTAATAATGAGTGAATTATATTGTAGAATAATGATTTGAATAATAACCTCTTTTCCTAAACACAAAAATTGAATAATTGAAAAATGGTAATAGAAGTATTCACTGTTCTTTACTAATTAAATTATTCGGTTGTTGTTGTTAATGATGTGAATTTTATTGTTTTTCATGAATATCATAAGAAGAGAATAATAAAATTCTCTTTCCACCTGTGAGTGAGTGAGCGGGAATAATATTCGTATTATTGGTAGTTAATTTAAGTAGGTGGTTCTAATTAAAGTTTTACAGTTTTTTTTTTGTTTTTTTTCTTTTAATAGGACATCTGCCAAATATCGATCTGTCATCTATGTGCTACACATGAATATAAGTATATGTGTAGATGTTTGTTGGGTATGGGAAGATTGAATAAATGCCTCTTATCTATTTCCATTCAATTTTCTTTCTTCTGTTTCTTCGTCTTTCAAAATTCGTATGGTAATGATGTGTTTGACGATGTTACGTCAATTAGTCGATGATGTCTGCTTCTTCACTTCTTGTTGATTTTCCTTTTGTCTTCAACTTCCTCTCTTCCCCAAAAAAATAAGAATTATATTGTTAACTGATTTCGTTTATTCTTATGTTATTCTGTTGTTCTTGTTGTTCTTGTTGTTCTTGTTGTTGTTCGATTTCTTTTTTCAGTTAGTACGACGCAAGCTGAACAACCAACAATCCTCAATCGACTATCATCCTCGGTTGGGAAGAGGATATTTGATGGACACACACTTTCACTCTCTGTTTTAAAGTGGCTGAAGATAATAAGAAATTATTCATGAATAATGAATGTCAACTTAACAGAAATCTTTCATATTATTAATGAAAGAAGAAAGAAGAATTAAAAGAAAGTTGACAATCTTGATCCAATACGAATCATAATATAGAAAAGAAAACAAATTAAAAATAATTATTATTACCAAGAACAATCATAATCATCATCATCATCATCATTAACATCACAAACTTTACAATGTATTATCATAAGATGCAATAAGAATCATAAATATTTCTTATTTTATAATTTCTTACAATAGTCTATTCTAACTTGTCTATAAGAAATGTGTTTCTAAAAATTATTTTAACATAAAATTTCTCACCTTCTCCTTCTCCTCCTCCTCCTCCTCCTCCTCATCTCCATCATCATCCTCCTTCTTTCCGAAAGAAAAACGAAGTTATGTTTGAGAAACGAAAAAGTTTTATTTTCTTTTTTTTTAAATTTTATTATTTATTTACTTACACCCAATTGCCTCTTCGTAATAACGAATTGTTCCTCATTAGACTAGAATCGAATAACAACAATTCATTCCGTCATCAAATTTCCTTTCAGGAGAATTGGAGGACAAAGAGGTCTAACAACAATATGATAAGAAAATGGGAAAATTGGATAAATTAATAAATTTTTTTTCGAAATAATCTTCTTGTCTTATTTGGATTGATTTAAACGATTATAAATCATCTCAACAATTCGATGAAGATGATGGACATCATTCACTCGAATGATTGAAGATTCATCATCAACATCGATACTCTCATCTTCTCGACTCTCCTTCATATTCAACACTAATTTGTGATTATTCAACTTAAATAATTTCAATGGTTCACTCAACTCATAACATGTCCTCAACAAAGGCAAATGAGCAAATACATAGAAACCAAATCTTGCTCGTGACATCGCTACGACTATACGTCGAAGATCACGTAAATATCCGATATATTTCGTTCTCACCATAGACAATATAATATAATCGTTCTCTTGTCCTTGATACTTGTCTACTGTCGATACACAATATGGTTTTCCAAACACTTCGTTATTGTAACAACGTTTCTTCAGAATATCTTCAATTAAACACTTTTGTCCATTGTACATAGTTAGAATGGTTATTCGCTTACCATCATAACCTCTAAGTCTCATATACATGAATAATGCCACACAAAATTCTGCTTCTCCCAAATTTTGAATGAAATGTGGAATCGGTTCACTTTCTCCAATTCTTCCTTCGAATAATTCCACATCAATCAATTGATAATCGAATTTGAATCCAATATTCTTCTTTGAGAATTCTCCTTTTGTCGTATGAGGAAGATTATTGAGACAATCATAATTCCAACTGAATAAACGAGCGAGTTCTTCTTTAGCACGACCTTGTGCATCTAGAATAATATGTGGAACATTTAATTGAATGAATCGTTTGAATAATGATTGTTCGAAATTGGAAACTTTCTGAATTGCAATATTTTGAATGATTGGTGGTAATTGATTATGATCACCAATCATAATCCATCGTTTTAATCGATTTCTTCCATCTTTTGGATTTTGGAGAACTAAAGGAATAAATGTTTCGATTTCTAATATTTGTGCTGATTCTTCCATAATAATAGTATCATAAGTAAATCCATTATCAAGTAATTCTTTTCTTTTTAAAGCAGCATGTGTACAAGTTAATGCAACAATTTTCGCTTCTCTCAACAATAAATAATTACTTCGATCATTTCCATATCTCAACATCTCCAATGGACGATACTCTTCTAAAATATTGAATATTTCTTCAATCTCTTTAAATATCTTTCGCAATTTCTTTAAAATTCTTTCATACGTTTCTTCCTTCAATTTTAATGGATATTTTTCCGCCTTCATCATTTCATGATTTTCATCTAAAATCTTCTCTAACAAATCATTCTCGTTGAATTTAGTGAATTCGTAGAAAGGAAAATCTTTTATAATTAATTCTATCGTTCGTTCATTTCGAAATTTGAGTAGAAATGTCTCCCATTTCCTGAGAATAGTTTGAAGGAAAAAATATTGTGCAGTCTCACAAGTATATAACGATTGTTCATAATTATCGACGATGACATCTTTCGGAATGAGTGAAAGATGTAATCGATTGACTTCCTTCAATAATCGTTGTCTATCACTTAAAGCGAAGTTGACTCGACCATATCGTGAGAAATCTTTCTCCGTGTCTAATTCTTGTTCACCATGTCCTAATCGAATTAAATGACGTTCATTTATATCTAATCGAATCAATTTATCGAAAACTTGATTCAATGCTTGATTGGAATGTGTAACAATTAATATTCTCTCATTCGGTTTATTATTATAAAGATTATTGATTAATTGAACAACAACATCTGTTTTTCCTGCACCAGGAGGACCGACGACCATCGTCAATCCAAGTGACATTCCACTTTCGATCGCTTCTATTTGTTTCGGTGTGAAACGAATATGATTTCGTAAATTCTCATCTTTCTTCTTCAAATAATATTCTTCTGTTCTTCTCAATGTCACTTCAATTCTTTCATTATTCACTTTCTTCAAATGATATCGAATGAGATTTGAATCGATATCTTTAAATTCTTTCTCATTTCTTATTTCGATATTAAAAGATGGGAATGATTGTTGAATATGATCAATATCAATAAATGTATCATTCCAATTCATATTCCATTCACTTACATCTGGTGTCGCGATATCAGGTCGTTCAACACCCAATAACAAATGACCTAACCAGTCTGGTACAGCTGTCTCCAATAATTTTGTTTTTTCCACTTCCAGTTCATTAGGACCAAATGTTCCAGCATTTATTAATGGTCTCATCAATTGGCGAATAGTTTCGAGAACTGCTTTGAAATTATTTTCTTTTGCATTCCGTCTAATGAAAATATTGAAATGTTGATAGATCTCTTTCTCTCCATTTGAATCGATATGATATTGATTGGAATCGAGAGAAACTCTCCAAGTTCTCTCATTCGTTTTTGGTAATTTTATTATTCTATTATCGTTTCTCTTATCATCACCATCACCATCATCATCATCATTCATATCCATTCCTTTTTTATTCAATTCAATCAATTTCATATCATCAACAATTAAACCGCTCAAATCGACTATTCCTCGAACTTGACATCCACGAACACTAATAATTTCTACTTGATCAAAGAAGTTGACTGTCGTTTTAAAATCATAATTATTGAATGATTGTGTAGGACGACAAGCGATAAGAAATCCGACATCATGTCGTCTTATTGTTGATTGCCAAAGGAAAGCATTCTCTTTACTTCCCAAATCCAATCGAATATCAACGAGAACTTTCGACGGTATATATTCTCCTACTAATGGTTCAGCAACGGTACATATATTTAGTGATTGAATTTGTCCACCCATTCGTGATGTACCTCGACATATCATATGAATGAGATCATCATTAATTAATGGATTATAATCGATCGGATGGACTGGTTTCATTGAACGAATTACTCTCTCAATATCTTGACGAATTTGATAAGTTGATTCAATTCTAAATAATTCGAAATTCCTTTGTAAATAATCGGTTAATGAAAGATATTGCAAGTTTAATTTGGGGAGTGTCAATGCTGCAATATTAGTAGATAAATCATGTCGATCAGCTGGTACGATATTATCATTCCAAATCAATTCTTCTGTTGGATATAAAGATAATCGATTAATTCTTTCGATTTGTGAAGTGTTGGGTTGAAGATATAATTCTAATATATCAATAAATAATTCTTTTATCGAACAATCACAATCTAATTGTTTTGAGAAGAATTCTATAATTTCTCCATTAAATAATTTCAATTCTTTCAAAATCTTCTCTAAATCATCTTCTTCTAAAAATGTGAGGAATGTTCGGATACGTGTCGACACATATGACACATTCATCATTGTCAATTCTCGAATTGTACCGATTTTGGGGACGGTGGGATCATTCAATTTGAATACAGCAAATTGAAATGATGATATTTTATTCTGATAATTTTCACGTATCTCAAATTGATTTAGACTTTTCAATGAAATATTATCGATATCATAATGATAATAATTCATTAATTGATTCAATAGAATCATAAAAATATCATCATTTATCGTTCGATCAAATTTCTCCTCTTTCTCCATCTTTTCATCAATCTCTCCCGGTTCGTTCTCCGTTATTGTTGAAGTAGTTTTCATTGAATCATCAAAAACATTTAATAATTTATCGAGTAAAATTGATGCAGTTAATTCTTGTTTTGAATCATTTTCTGTTTCTTTCTTCCTCTCATCATTCATCAATCGTTTCAGATATGGAGATCGAAGAATGATAGGAAGAAGATAATTGTTATGGAATAATTGCCAACAAAATCGACGTGTTTTTGGTAATGTAATCGATTCTGTTAAAATTTTTAATGTTAAATGAAGAAATTGATGTTGATAAAAATGTAGTTTGGAGGAAGTATATAAAATTTGGAGAAATTTTTTTGTAAGATAAAAAAGGAGATTCATTTGTATTTCTTGAACAGATGATTTCTTTCGTTTCGATGCTATCTTCCAAAATTTCTTAAATTGAATAATTTCATTAAATATGGATGAACGAAGATCGACATCTAAATGATTCCATAATAACAATCCGAAATATTTCATGATACATTTGGAGAGTAGAGGAACTTCCATTCCATTTAGAGAATTATAAATAAATTTCATTATTTCGATATCGTCATCATTCAATTCATCAATCGACTCTCCTTCCAATCGTTCATATAAATGCTTCATTGTAATCGAATAGAAATGTTCGAAGACTTCATTCTTCTTTGTAAGATGTCTCCATAAATTTGATGAATTATCGTCATTATGTTCGATTTGTTTATTGACGAGAATAATTATCGATATGAAATGTTTTTCATTAAAATCTTCACCTTTTTCGAAATATTTCCACAAATAATTTTGAAGATATCTCGATTGTAAGAGAATTAACTGATTTGTAGCATTACTACTTCGAAGATGTTTGAGGAGGATTTCTGATACTAAATCTTCATCATATTGAGAAATTGTTTCCACGTTCCACCAATTCTCCTTGGCCAGAATCACTAACGGATTATGGAAATCAACTGTCGTTGATTTATTGATTGGCATTTTGTCAAAAAGAAATAAGAATTTCTTCTTCTTCGTCTACTTATCTGTGGAACGATATCTGATTGATGGAGGGGGAAGAGGTTGATATAATTAAATGGGAAATGAAGAAGGATTTGAAGAGAATATAAGGAAAGAAAATGAAGTAGATGGAATGGATAGATGGATGAATGGACAGTTGGATAACTATGATCTTGTTAAAGAATCAAAGAAGAAACAAGGAAAAATAGAGGAAGGCAGTCCAAATGGAATACTAAATGATTTATTCTTGAAATGTTTTCGCTTCATTGTCAATCGACGAAGACGATAGTCATTTTCATCTGATATATACACATTCATTCATTCACTCACTCACATATACAGTGTCATTTCACTTCAATTCTTTTAAAGATGTGAGGGAAGGGAGATAAGAAGAATATATGTAATCATTGAAAATAGAGAAACGAATTCCATGTAACATTCCATCTCATAAACAAATCGCTACAGAACATGAAGATATTCCCCTTCAAATCTTTATAAATGTTGACTGCTTATGTAGATACATGGAAATCGTCCATTCTATGTCAATGTGCTCATATGGATGGATGGACAGACAGATAGGAAAATAGATACAATTATATAATATGATGCAGTTTTATAATAGCCGTTGCCTATTATGGAGAAATTTTTATTCGAAAAATTCGAGAAATATATCTCTATGATCATAACACAATTATATTGACATACATACACACAAAAACACACACACACACACACACAAATAAGCACAATAAGCATATACAACAAAAACAAGACGAACAACAAGAAATTGGATAGATAAGTCGTATAATGTTGTGTGAGAGTTTCCGGATCAAATAGAACCAATCCACATGGGTAGAGTAATTCGCTGACATGGATAATAAATAAAAGGAGAAATAAGGAATTATGATTTGATAGAATTCGACATTGGGGAATTGGATGATCATAATTTTTTGATTCTTCTTCCACATATACATTCCTGTGATCGAACGAAATAACATTTAACCATACTGCACACACAGTGCACAAATCGGCAGATGAAGTAAGAGAAATAAACTTTGATATTATTCAATTTCAATAAGAATCGACATATTAATGTTTGGAATAGTACATATGGGAAGTCCGGACGAATAAGGCGAGTTGCTGTCCGATGTAATGACCGACAGCAACTACATGGAAGGAAGACATTCCATCATCGTAAAATGTATAATCGAAATAAAGGAAGGACTAAAGATGGACAGTACAAGGACACGTTGACAAAGTACGTCATTGACTTGCTATTCCTTACAACATAATCAACTATTCAACTATTAATATCTTTACTTACTTTTCAAATTTGAGAGCGTGAATGAAACTCCAACTTAAGAACTACCTAGTTTCATTAAGTTATTCTTTTCTTCGATTACGCAATCAACAATTATGCAAATTATAAAATTATCAATTAGATTCTAATTAAAGTTATGTGGAGAGTTCTAGAGAATTCGATTGAGAACGAACGACCCCTCCTTACAAAACTGAAGTATGAAATGGAATTCATTAGGAAAGTTAAATTTTAAATAAGTTCCGATCGGTTTTATCGTTAATAACATCCCAATACTCCAATTTGTGTCCGATGATCATTGTGACCTAAGTCTAATCCAAACATTTGAAGTTGACCTTATATGATTGTGCAAATTGAAAGTAGAGCGACACACACAAGACTATTCACACAATAAATCAATAATCGTGCATTCGCCTTCACCCATATAGGGGAATGTTCGATGGCATGAAGAAGAAAGCGGATATCTCGCATCTATTGGATGTTATGAGGATGTATGACATAATGGAATAGCGAACATATATTTATAGGAATATGAATGGAATTATATTCAAATACATTAAATTCATCAAATCGTTATTTTCATCCTTCAAGACTTATAAACGACATCATTTATACGGAAGTAATGACGAAAAATATTTTAATAATTTTGAGATGGAATTTATTAAATTCCATTAGAAGGATATTTTATTTGAGAATTAATCGCACTCTCTCACACACAACTGAATGTGTGTGTGCACAGACATTTCAAATCGGATGGGAAAACGAGGAAAGCGAAACGATAATATAATTCATCTCCAATTGGATGTTGATGACATAAAATATGCTATTCCTTCATTTTCATCTCTCGGATATTGTACGTCATCCGACATTTCTCCACAAGCACGCACACATACACACACACTTGCCAAAGAATTCGGTGTAATGGAGGAAACACTTTAAGACAAATAAATGTTAGAATTAAATGGATATCTCTAAACATTGGACGCAGGAATACGAACACTTTCATTAGCGCACCCCAATCTCTACACTGACATACAATTGGACATTGAAGCGACGTAAATGTGATGGAATATATAAGGAAAGTTATTAAAGAGAATCTACGAAATGAGCAGCGAATGTGAAAATGTATTAATATAATGAGGATTCAACTAAACACCATCATAATGAGAAAGTGCAAAAGAAAAAGAAGGAAAATTGCTTCATTCGTTTTATATAAATACGATAAATGATATTGACAAGTCGTTGGAGACCTGTGTGAAGATATAACTGAACATAATAATCATGTTCTAATTTAAATTTTCTCCTATTCAATACATCTTCCATTCTCACTTTCTTTTTATCTAATAAACTACACACATATACATGTGCGCATAAAGTGTAAAGGCGAAGATTGAGGAATTTGAAAATATTTCTTAAATATTTCCATACATCAATTGCCCATACATATTCGACTAGAATTATATTCTCTCCAAAATCGAGGCAAAAGTGATACAAAGAAGAATGTCTTTGTACGAAAACATCCTTATTAATTATCATAATATTATCAGGCAAAAACAGAGAATGAATTATGATTATCTCGTAAATATAATAATAAAGGAGAAGGGAAGATCAATTAGTATTAGAGGAATAGTTACACTTTTCGTCTTCCTCCTCTCCTTTCCCCAAAGTGTCATATATGGAGAAAAAAGTGAAACGTTCACTCACTCCAATTCTATAATTCGATGAACAATTTCCTATCGAATCGAACTTTGAGGAGAATAATTAAAATAACTTTTAAAGAAATTTATTAACATGACATTTAAACATTACATAAATGTACAGACGACAACATCGATATAGATGTACATGATAAATTCACTTTATGAAACGAAAATCGAATTTCAACTTCTTCTTCTTGATCATGATGATGTCGATAACATCGATGATGAGCATTCAGAATTCGTGAAGACAAAGAATAATGATATGATTAATGTAATTGCAATTAATTCTTTGTTAGGAAACTTATTAAAATTCATTTCTCAAATAAACAATGAGAAATTGGAAAATTTCTTCTTTTATATATTCGAGGTTGATTCATATAATATACAATTGGAGAAAAGCAAAGCAGTAAATCTTTATAGTAAACTTTTCTTCCATCAATAGAACATTCGCAAATATTTAAATAAACGAATTATATAAGAATATGTACATCTGGTTAATGGGAATGAGAAAGCTAGAATCATTTCACATATACACCACAACATACACCAATAGCGACACAGGGAGATAAATACGGGAGTATTTAGCATTATACAAATGTAAATTTACATATTCGTACACACAGTAACTATGTTATCAAATTTGCCCAGTAACTCACAATCGGTATATGATGAATAAGGATTTGTAGATAAATAAAACATATTCGATCAATAAGGAAAAAAGAGAAGTTCCATTCAATAAATAAAATAATAAGGAGATGCTAAATATTAGTACAATTACCAAATAGCTGCAAAACAGAAGAAACTTCACTAATTCCAATCATTCTTTTTTTAAATTATACAAATCTTTATTACTTCATTCCTTTAGAAGGAGAAACTAAAAATTCATTTTTCTGATTATCTAAAAGAAGAGAAATTCCTCCCAGGATATGCATTCTATAAAAAATTTTTTTTGGCAAACCATCAGGCAAAACATGGAAGCGAGAAATACACTAGAATGTAATGATAACGATAAATCAAGTATTCAATAGCCTTGGAATTAATAAGTGTTGTTGTTCGTGAATTTATGAAGAGATTTAATGAGAATTAGTAGAAAGGATTTTTTGTTATTTCAATTGTTCAAAAAATTTAGCTTATCATCAGAGCACTCATTTCTCTAAAGGTAATATTGTTTGTTTATTTATATTTTCAATAAATTCACATCGAGTGTATCGGATATCATAATAAATAGAACCACACCCGCATAACCAAGGAACATGCCACACAATTGGATGAATGTTAAAATATAACGTTCCTTCATCGGATGATATTCTTCAATTACTTCACGATTCATATCTGGTAACTATATATCCATTTTGTGGAAATTTAAATTTGAGAAGAAGATTAAAAGAGTAACGGCAGATCCTAAAGATGAAAATATAAAATAAGCCGCTACCCCAGCAAATAACCATTTTGACATTTCATCCGCATAAATTATAAAGAGAACACCTATAACTGCACCAATGAATGTTGCAATTCCACTAATGTAACTGAGGATAACTGCTTGGATTGGTGTGACGTTATTATGCTCATATTGCTCGAAATCAGCTATAAACAATTCAATTTCATCTTGTTACTAATAATAAATTTAACAAATTGTTGTCATAACTGAATCTAATGTGTTACAATAAGTAGTAATGGCACCACTCACAGCAGAGAACTTAACACTAGAACCAATAGAAATTCCTTGCAAAATATTTTTGGAACATTCCGCTAGAAACACTACTCCAGCCATTGGTTGAATATGAATGAGGAAGTCGAGAGTTACTTTAGACGGTTTCATATCACCATCTTCAGGTACCAAATTTGAAGTTTTCATTACCAGAATTTGCTGTAATAAACGATGTTTTTTTGAGATATGACTATTCAAAATAATATTCATCGTATT
Source organism: Seison nebaliae (assembly GCA_023231475.1). Classification (NCBI taxonomy): domain Eukaryota; kingdom Metazoa; phylum Rotifera; class Pararotatoria; order Seisonacea; family Seisonidae; genus Seison; species Seison nebaliae. The sequence goes on along the minus strand of JALJEE010002142.1, from coordinate 39,720 downwards.
ACATTTCTGTTGTGGATCCAATTTACTATAATCTCCCTAAATACGAATTTTTATATAAATGTTCAATATTAATGAAAAAGTGAACCAATCGAAAACTATAAATTTGTCGAATGACTTCTTCCAATTTTCTATTATTTTTTGCAAATATCGTCATATCTCCAGGTAGACAGTAGAATGTATATTCGAAAATTTCATAGACTATACTTTTAGAACTTTCATCAATTTCCCATAAAACCTTATCAATTGTTGTTTCTATAACGGGAAGAACTTTCTGCGCTGACTCTTTGAGCGTATCATAATTCTTCATCACATCTTTCATTTCTTGAAATAGATTAACTCGACTCATTCTTTTTGATCTTCTGGATAAGTTTCCAACAATTTCATCTTCAGAAGTTCGCACAATAGTATCGCGAATTGAAAGATCATCCATTTCAATTTCGTTATCATAAATGTGAGGTTTCTGTTTAAACAATAATTGAAGTTATTCCCATTTTATTAGTTTCAAAGAAACTTCTTGGGGATTCATGCGAACCCAAGCTTTGTAAATTATACGACTTAAGTTGTAAGTTGTATTCTCCTCTTCGTGTTCTTTATCATGTTCAATTTTATTCTAAAAAATCATATTCCAAAACGAATTAGAATATTTAATGAATAATTGAATTAAAATTCGACTAACATCAGACTTGACAAGTAAATAAAGTTTCATGGCACGTTCTAATAGAAAGAAAAATATCGTGGAGGCCATTATTAGAATGGATTTGAGAAAATATCCATTTGGATTCGAATGATCATTCCGTTGTAATCCCAATGCAATAGGAATATAAAATAATAAACTGTTCGCTACCAAAGAACCACATGCTAAAGATTGTAAAAGAGTTAATGATCTGACTCGTGTTTGGTTCGAAAATTTGTACAGAATAATTGGTATAAAAGAAAATGCTTTACATATTAACACATATATGATAATCAGACCAAATCCTTATTAATGACCAAATATTAAATGAAAAATGACTGGCTTAAAGATTAATATCAACCTGTACCAATAGATGTTAATCCTTGATAATCATATCTCTTCGTTTCTCCCTCACAATGTGATGATTCTCTTGCATATAAAAGTGTCGGACATATTTTTTTAAAGTTATCAATATTTTTTATCGACGATCGATTAAAACTATTCATAATGTTGTCAATGGAAGGACACTAACAACAATAAAATTAATGAACCTAAAAATCAAGTTGAACAAACCATCAGATCTTTACATTGGTAACGGTTAGTAGGTAATGGATATTTTTTGGGGTTAAGCAATCTCTGCATCATATAATGAACATCTTCGAAAGATAGACCAATCTCTTCTGGCTCGGGAATCAGTGGTCGATCATCTATTATATCAACAGCAAAGATTTCTGATTCAAAATAAGTTGCCATAAAATAAGATGTGAAATAATGACGATTTGAGCAGTATCCAAAAATGTCCTCATCATATTTATTTGGGAATGTGGTGGTTAATTGGAAAAATGGTTGATAATAACTTATTGTCGATTGTGTAGACGTTGAAGTTTTCCTGACAAAATGAGAACAAGATATAATAACAATAAATTAATTGTGTTAACTCGATATCTGTAGTTTCTTCTCCATAAGTTCCTGTTGAATGTTCTCCCTCATTTATTGGTCCCATTTTTCCGGTATTCTCAATTATTGTAGTAGAATATACTTCATCTTCTAAAGTAGAATAGTTTGATACATTTTCGTTAGTATTATCTCCTGTTGAATCAAATTCATCCGTAATTATTGTAGGGTATTGCCGGTTTTTTGTACTCGAACTTTGTATGATGGAATCAGTTGTTTGTTCTTCGATGATATTTGTGGATAGTGGATCCTGAATATTGTTACTACTCAATAATGTTGAATCTTCATACGAATGAGTTGTCCATATATTTCCATAAAATAACGAATCAATTCCACTTGTGCTATTAGAATCATTCATATTAGATGTCCATTCCTGATCAATTAATTTATTGGAGGAACCAGTAGATTCTGAATAAAACGTCAAAGCATTGTCAGTCGATATTGTTAATTCAGTATCATCTGTAAATAAATTTGTTCCTTCCTTTTCAGTAGTATGACTATTACTAGAATTTTGATCATACAAATCAATTAATTGTGAAGTTTTATTGTTTAACTGAACGATTGAAAATGGATTCGTCGAAATTTTAAGTTTTTCAATGAAATTATCGGTAGTCAAATGACTTTCATCTGTAGATGCTTCTTGAACAATCGATGAAATGTTCACTATTTCAGTCGTAATCCAATCATGAATTGTAAATGCTTCTAATGGAGTGGATGAATCCGTTGTCAAATTATCAGCAGCAGATATGTAGAGTAAATAGTGGGAAGTAGATAAAAGAAGAAGATTGATTGATATAGAGTTTATTAGCGATATTTTAAGATGATTCTCCATTTAAAAAGTGTTATTTACTTAACTTTAGTCTTCTTCAAATGGATGAAAATGATTCTTATTAACAATATCTTATTCTTAATGAAATACTCGACGGGATGAATCACAGGGATATAGAAGGAAAGATGTAGAATAAAGAAGATGTGGAAGGAAGAGGTGAATGTGTTAGACGAAAAGAGAAAATCTGTTGAGTTGAATCATTTGAAATTAAAATAAATAAACGACGAATTAAAAATCCTTTTTGCTCACATACAATGAAATCTTAGCGGTTCCCGTACCAGAGTAACGTCCATGTTGATAAATTCTCATGTTCATTTCCAAATAAATATCTTGAGGACCTTTAATCGGTTTCACTAATTTAATGGCTGCCTCATGTTCCGAACTGTGTTCTAAGTAGAAATTGTCACGGAATGCTCTCTGCTCCCGAGTGATCGGATCTTCAGCCCGTAAGAATTTCAGTTGGAATTCAACATTTTGTCTAAATCCTTCAGGACCACGCATTGCAAATAATTCAGCAGGAATTTTGATATCATCAGGGAATGAGAAAAAATTGTAAGAATATGTGACTGGTGAATTGAGGCAATCATAATCTTGTGGGGGACAATTCAATTCAATTCGTTTACATCGTCTAAATTTAATAAGATATTAATGTTTGATTTTAAGCAACTTGATAAACCTGTTATTATTTGTCATCATCTCATAACCAGGTGGACAATTAATTTCTAAACATTTATGTCCTCCATAAGTATTGAGACAAATCTCTTCGGTGGCACATGTATTTCTATTCCGTTTACATTCGTTCACATCTATCAAATTCAATGGAATAAATAAAGATTAATTTAAAGAAAATTTCTTCTTCCCAACCGACACAAATATCATTGTTCTTTCCTTTTAATTCCCAACCTGGAGGACAGTAGCATTTGTATGAACCAGGTAAATTAAGACATTTACCCAAGCATGGCTTGTTACCATCTTGATTACATTCATCAATATCTTTTTCAATTCAAATAAAATGAAATAAATATGAAAAAACTTTTAAGAAAATAAACCGATACAAGTTCTCTTGTTTACTTCATCTAAATAGTAACCGGCATTGCAGACACAGAAATAACTACCTTTCGTATTCACACATTTATGATGGCAAATATTCGGTATTTTACATTCATCTGAATCTGAAAGTTTTTCAAATTTTATATCCCCAAATTAATCATTTTTCATTTTAACCTACACATTCTTTACCGTCAGGAGTATTCTCATAACCGCTATTACAAATGCATTTATATGTTCCCGGCAAATTCGAACATTTTGCATTATATCCACAAATATCCGAATAAATTGAACATTCATCAATATCTTTTACCATAAAAATTAATAAGAACAGAAATCGAATTAAATTCAACCTGTGCAAGTATTTCTTATAGAATCATATTCATAACCCGTCTCACATTCACATGTGTATGATCTATAAAGATTTCTACAATCTGAATTTTTAGGACATTTATTATCGCCAGTTAAACATTCATCGATATCTGTAGTATAAATATGGAAGAGAAAAACAAATTAAAAGAATAACCTTCACATTTCTCATTAATGAACCTCATTCCTGTACCGCAATCAACTTCCGTCTTACAGAAATAACTACCAGGTGTATTTGTACATTTTTGGTTAATGTATCTACAAGGACTCATTTCTTCACATTCGTCAATGTCTGTTCAATAGTTTCGATACATTATTGACAATTAATACAAAATCATTTAACCTACACATGTTCCATTCATTTCATTCAATCGATAACCAGAAGCACATTTTATTTTCTCGCAACGGTCACCACTCATTAAATAGCCTTTTTTACAACTCTTCGGAATACACCTTCAGAATATGAACACTTTTCAATACACATATATTCGATAATGAAGTTAACTTGAAACTTCCAATTGTATTTTTACATTTATATTCATCCCCACAGTTAGCCATATCTAATTTACATTCATTTATATCTATTGAATTATCATGAAAAATTATGCTACTTAAAAGAAAACTGTTGAAAATACTAACCTAGACAATCTGTTTTATCCTCGTTCAAAACGTAACCTGTTCCACAGGAATATTCACGAATGCAACGATAAGATCCGGGAACATTTTCACATATCATTCCCAAATCACATTTGAACTCATTAGTTAAACATTCGTTAATATCTAAAAAATGAAATTGAAGATTTGTGCGAAACTTCTATTGGAAACCTTGACATTCATTTCCATATGGAGATAATTCGTATCCAGGAGGACATTCTCTAACACATCGATAGGACCCGATAGTATTCTCGCAAACATATAATGGATTACAACCCACTTTCTGGCATTCATTAATATCTAAATTTCAATGAAATATAAATTAATTGTCTTATAAGTATTTTAATTGCTTTAATAGAAAATTGAACCTGTACAAGTTCGTCCGTCTGATTTCAATTCAAATCCTTTTGAACAGAAACAATGGGGTCGACCGTATTCCATACGACATTTATGCGAACATTTATGATCTCGGGGACATTCCCCAAAGAAATTAGGTGTCTTTATCACATCATAAGAAATGATGGGAACTAGAAAATTCAAATTTAAAAATAATTTTATCATTTCCATTTATCTCTTAAACTTTTATTATTTGAATTTTCTTTTTGTTTTTCTTGTTTTTTTTGGTTTTTTTGTTTATCACAACAAGTTTGATAACTTTTTGAACATAATTTTGTCGCCATTTCAATATTACAATCGAGATCACTAGCTTCTTCAGCTTGTTGTCTTCCTAAACGACAACAATCACAACATTCCTGAAAAAAAGGAAAAACATTTTGAGAATATGGAGGAGGGAGAAGTATAGAAAACTTTGTAAATATCAGACGCGACGCCTTTGCGCTTCATGTTACAAACAGTGTCAGCCATTGAGATGTTCTTCATATTTTCCATTCCGGCAGTACATTGATTCCATCGCATAGTTCTTAAACAACCGATATAGAAGAAATCTTTACAGCTCGGATTTATTGTAAGAATTTCCATATCTCCATATTGTTGACAGTTGGTTTGTTTGTCAATATTCTCCGCATAATATTTCCCACTATTGATACAATACTGAACATAATCTTAATTGATAATTGATGATGATTAAGTGGAATGAAATAAATAAAAGTAACTTCCATGAATTAATGGAATTAACAATAAGAATAATAAAGAAATCTGATAAGTCATTGTTGTTTATTTTTTTCTTACAAATCCGATTATTTCGCTTCGTTTTTTTTATCAAACTATTCTCTTAAATTTGTTTAAGATCATTTAATATTGTTTAGACGGTTATATTCAACGACGAACGAATTATTACATGTCACCAGTAAGTTTATGAAAAAGTGAAAAAAGCAACCTTGAATCGGGAGAAAAATAGATGATAGTAGAATATAGTTAGCATAATAATTAGCATAAATAATGTGAGAGAGTTATTCAACAGTTAGAAATTTTCATAGACAGAAAATATTTAAATATTCTTCTCCTAAACTCATTAGAGAAACATCATCAAAACAATAATGGCCACGGACTCCAGATCATATTATCAACAAATTTTTAAGTGTTTCAAATAAGTTCTACAACTCTAAAGATATTAAAGCAAATAAAAACATTCGTCAATCAACAACTAAACGAATTTGAGCTGGTCCGATTTCGATCGTCCGAAACCATTCAACAGTAATCATTCAATTAACATATATGAGAAAACGAAATGAGAAAATAGGGAAGAATTCTAACAGAAGACACAATAAAATTCGGTTCAAATTAATTCCAGAATTAGTTGTACAGCTTATGGAAACAATATGTTCTTCTTTCGTTATCAATCAAATGTGATATTAAATTTGAGTTAAATAGAATGGCAATTTTAGGAAAAATTGGTGAGTAAACCGGAAAAAGAACGAAAGAAAATAGGTAAGAAAACAAGAACTATATATATATATATATGTGCTAGTTCCTCATATTTCCTATGTCTTTTGGAAATGAGTTTCGGAAACAGTTCTGTTTTCATTTCGGTCAACAAATACCGGTAGTTCGATCTTTCAATAACTGACTGAATTTTCTTAATTTCAAATTCTCGACTATAGAGAATTCCCGAAGCTCTATAACAAACTACTTTTAATTCATTTCATCCTTCCAATAATTCTAATCGCTTTCAGAAAGGAATTATGAAGGACATGATTCTGGAAAGATAATTTATTTCTCATTAAACACCAAACTAAGAAGCATTCCAATTGGTACGTATCGTTAAATATTTATTGTAAGTTCTTAGTCGATAACTTTGAACGATTTTAGACATTTGGCAACTGTGAACGATTCATTGAATTGTAAACATCTCTCATCAGCTGAGTTAATAACAACACCCAAAACAATTTACAAACAATAAATTAATCAATCATCTAACCTTAACTCTAATATACACAAAATGGTAGATGGAATTAGTAATAGTCGTAGTAATAGTTGTTATTGTAACAGTTTAGTATGTTATATCAATGCCAGTTGGAGGAATGTGAATTTGGGTGTGTTGTTAAAACCAATACTAATTTTATAAAAATCGATTTGAATAACAACGTAAGTCTACTGGAAGGATTGTTCCGACTATGATGGAGTTCTTTTATCTTACGATGAAGTTTGATGGCAGTCTGATGATGAAGAAGAAAAGTAACAATAATATTATAAATTATATTAATTATATAATGATTATGTAGGGAAAATAAGATGGTAGAAGTAGTAGAGAATATCTTATGTGGTTGATGAACGTAAGGTGTCATTTAAGGAATAAAATGAAATGATGAAAACTATAAAACTTTTTTGGAAAAAAAGGAAAGTTTGTTCGTGTTCAACATGTCATAATTAATTGTAATAGTTGAAAGTCATATAAAAATTTTAGATGTTTCTTCCCTCATTTCTCGTCTTTTCATACAACGTATTTCTTTTAACCAAATCGACCCTGGGGGATGAATGATGGCATCATATCATAATAATTCTTCTTTCCGAAACGTCCTTGTGGCATAAAACGCTTGGTTAGAAGCGAATTAGTTTGATGACGCTTTCCGAATCGACCTTGTGGCATAAATCGTTTAAATTCCGTAAAATACGGCCAATAAATATCACTTCGTTGGATGTCCTCATTCAATAAACGATATAACGCTTCATTGAGGTCATTTTCCATCAATCTGTCATTCGACCTCATATTCGGCATACTGACAACCATACTGATAATGGAAAGAATGACAGCTAGAAATCTCATATCGAATTGTATTGGAGCTATAATAAAGAACGTAATAAAGGAGAAAGAATGAAAGAAATAGTCTGACGACGAAACTTGTCGAAATTGGCGGAGATAGAAGTAATTCTGAATGCAAATGGAAATCGAATGTCAGAGAAAATCTATAATAAAAAAGAAAAAGAAGGGAGTTCTTTGAACATGAATTTATAGAAGAAAGATCAGCTAAAGATGATGATGAATTCAGGTGATTAGTTGGATGAACAGATATGACGATAATACTTCGCTTTTAGCATACCTGAAAATTTCATTAATATGAATTAAGCTTATTTTGTGATGATGAGTACCATAAAATTAGTTGAGTAGAAATGATTCTTACTGGTTCCATTACGTGAATAGATTATACTACTTCTTATTGATATTATTGTATCATTATTATTAAACGAATGAGATGAAAGTGAGAATAAGAAGGAGAAGAGGAAGAGGAAAGAAGAAAAGGAAGACAAATTATTCTTCTTTCAGTTATTAATCGATATGATGACTGGTGTGCGGAATATCGATGACAGGAAACTAATACAGTATTCGTGATACCATAACTGATAAAAATACTAATAAGGATAGATAATTATCCGACTAATATTCGATTTGTTGAAAAAAACAACATTGATTTACTTTATGTCTTTCTTCTTCTTCTTCTTTTGAGAGGGAAGGAAGCACTTTCGAATACTAAGATACCTCATCTTATTGCTAACGGTTAAGCATCAGAATTTTATTATTCTTTTAATACTACCAAGAAAAGAAAACTTCTTACCTTATGGTGGAATGTGTGGGCGCTTGTTACGCGCGTATCATAAATCAAAGTAGGATGCTAAATTCGTGCATTTGTCAATTTCTTCTTGGTTCTTCGATTAATTTAATTTCCTTTTGTCGATCAATGAGAAATTGAGTGCTATCTACAATTTTCTCGTAACTAAACAAATGTAAGATGTAGATAGTTAAACTAATTTTATTCCACCGATTATTCTCCTACAGTGATGTAACAATGTAATTATGATTAATAGATAAAAGATGAAGACGATAATATTTGCTGAATTTATGTTAACTTTCGATCAAATGTGCAATATTTATTTAAGAAACTGAAAATGAAGATTTTCGATTTCCGTCGGTCAACGTGATGGGAAGTGATTACAGAAAATTTTATTTTTTTTCCAGAACATAAGAATAAGAGCAAATAAAAATTATTAAATGGAAATATTTATGTGTTTCATTTCGAATATGAAAATGGTAGATCGATGATTCGGTGTGCGGGTGTCTTTGTATGTCGATGGAAGTGGAAGTGTTGATAGATGAAAGGAAAACAGGAGAAAGAAATAAATATTCATCTATCAATTGTTGATCGAGCTGATTACACTAATGACATCGGATGCATTGTCATCATCATCAACTGCATAAAGAGAACTATTTGCATCTTCGATTGGACCAGTTATTGGTAAGGTTGGATGTAATGATTGGAGATGAATAGAGGACGTCGACGACGTTGCTTTATCTTCACATTTCCCTAATTTCATCGATTTACCGTCCAATTTAATTGCTTGCCTCTCCAACGCTATAGATGAAGGTGCTTTCATTGATAATGTCTGATTGGAAAGATGAACACTTCCATAATCATGAATGGAAGGTGATAAATTATTATGTTGTGGCTGTGGATATTGTGATTGGATTGGATATGAATGTTGATTATAATATTGAACATTTGGTTGGTAACCATGTGACTGTTGTTGGTCTGATTGTTGTTGTTGTTGTTGTTGTTGAATATGATGATGATGATTATTATTGTGCATAATTGTTTTGGGAATACGTCGATATTCTTGTGAATCGTTACCATTTGTCATTTTGTATCTCGTGATAAGATTATGTGCCGTGAAACTATTTCCTTTATTTCTTTTATGTTGAATTGTTGGATAATCATTCATCTCTTGATTGGGCTTCCGTCTCCATGAATTAAATTGATTTTCATTCATATTTAAATCACCGAACGTTGTAGTGAGTTGGTTCGATGGTTTAGTTTTAGTCGAACCAAATTGATGATTATTCGAAGTAGGAAATTGTTCATTTCCTGATAAATTCGTTTTAGGTAAATTAATTCCTTGACAGTTATCCATCATTGCTGTTGGATTCATAGATATTGAATGATTTTGTTGATAAGGATGATGTGGTTGTTGTTGTTGTTGTTGTTGTTGTTGTTGTGACTGAATGAGTTGTTGTGATGGATTAATCGGTATTTCTTCAATATCTCTCATAAAAATACCGTTTCCTAAATATTCGACTGAATGATTGATCTTTCTTGGATGACGATTATTATTTGAATGTGAATTACGATTTTCATTATCATCAATTGATAATGGATTATTTGAAGGATGAATAACTGTACTTCCATCACTATGTGTTAGGAGAAAAATGTTATTATTATTATTATTGTTATGATGACTCTCATTATTCTTCATACTATTATTTGCACTATGACTATTACGGTTGTTGTTATTATTATTATTATTATTATTGGATGATGAACTATTACGACTTCCATGTGGATGTGATCTTAAAGAATTGGGATGTAAATATTTACCATTATGTTGTTTCATTTGATTATCCATATACTGTCGAGAACTGTTAGTTGATGAAGACAAATTCCTTCTTAAACGATTCGATTTGGCTGTTGATATTGAATTGGATCTATAACTATTATCTGTTGTCAAATGTTTCTCATCATACTTCTCATCACCAGATGTTATAACACAATTCTTTTGAAAGATATCTTGTTCATTCTCTCGATAAGTTGTTGTTAACGTACTGACACCAGTAGGTGATGATGCTGTATCAGAATTGACTTTGTCTCTCATAATCCATCTTAATCGATCGTCATTACAGCACATAAATTTCTTATTGATCTTTTTCAAATCATTGCTTCCTTTATCTTCTTCATTCTCGTTATTCTTCTTTGAAAATATCGAAAAACATTTCGCTTCATCATCAAAATTCCTTAAACGTTGTCTGCACATTCGATAAATGATAATACAGATAACAATGCAGAAAACATAAGCACTTAATGATCCAATAATGATGATCATTAATTGATTCGTGCTCATTCGTTGAGTTGTTGAAATCATTGAGATGTTTTTCGATTTCATTGTCAGATCATTTAACTGTTCGATCTTCGACTTCAAATGATGATCATCACTAAAGATGGATGACTCGTAAGAATCATATTCCAAATGATACATTGTACGAATTTTTTTATAATTTCGTTTTCTAGAAATGCAATAATAATCACCTTCGAATAAATGAACATTCTTATCCCCAATATTAATTCTTAAGGAGCCATTCGGATATAATTGAAAATTATCGTTCGTATTCATAAAAGAATGCCTCGCCATTATTTCATGTGTTCCATTAATTATCCATGAAATTGAATTCATTACATTATCTCCAATTTCACCGTCGGTACAATTCAATTCAATCACTTTATGCTCTCCCAAATAATATGTTTCCTTCTCGACGAATTTTAATTTAACTGATAATATTTCTTCTTTATTAAATTCCGTCATCGTTAAATCGGAATTTACTGTGAGACATTGTAGAATATCATTATTCTCCCATTCCCTCAGCAATTCTTCCAACTCAATATTTAATTCGCCTTGATTTGATGACAAACCTTTCTCCTTCTTCTTCCCAAGTGTCTTCAAATTCAGCAACCAATTTCCACGGCGATTATTTAATTGAATTCCATCCTTCTTCGAGAAAGGAGCAACAAACGTTTGATATGTCGAACAGTCATAACTCTTCCGATTTATTTCATTCACATCGATCAACAATTCTGGTGTATCTAATATCTCCAAATAATTATTCCAATTCTCCATTTGAATATTAATTCTCTCCAGTCTTTCATCTTCATAAATCGGATAAGATAATTTCATAAACGTAATCGATTCCATCTTATTCTCATTTATCCTTATATCATCCATATCTAATAGCCGATAAGAAGCCAAGTCAATATTAGTAATTTTCTTATGGTTCCAGAATTTCAAATTTCCACTCGTTATTGTGACGTGTCGCCATTTGTCGAAACCGGCTTGCAATTCTGTCCAAACAATTGACGGTGAATATTTTCTATTCACTTCACAAGTGAATTTGCCTTCTTGCCAAATGTAATCGCTATTGGTTGATCGATTTCCAGTTAATAATAATAATTGTTCGTTTTTCTCGTCGAAACTGATTTCGTCATTCCGAAAAAGAATAATCTTCGACGATTCACTCATTTGATCATTGAGGAGACAAATTAAACAATCTTTCTCATTATCATCTTTCATCATTAAATTTTCGTCAATTTCTGCAGTCAACTTTTCAATAAACTTCTTCTTTTTTATTACCATTTCTTCTCCATCATTATACTCCAAATTACCATCAAATATTGCTGCATAATTATCACTTTGATAATCTGGTGAAGTTTGAATTTTTGCATCAGAAATTCTCAAAAATGAGTTTATCGATTCTTTTAGATGAACATGAGATAAAAACTGCATTTCATTCAAATTTCTCGAACTTAAATATATTTGTAATTGATACAGTTGAAATTTTCGATTTTTCTTCGAAATAACATAACATGTCAATTCAACATTCTCCATTTCAACAGAATGATGATCAATAGAAAATAGTGAAAAATATTTTGAATTTTGAACATGAGTCGAAATTTTCGAATTTCCATTGACCATTTGCCATTCAAGATTCATTTCTAAATGTTCTATTTCCATCAATTTCTTCAAATGAAAAGGAATTGTATAAACAATTTGAAAGGAATCATTTTTCTTCAATGAAATCGAATTGTCTTTCAATTTTCTGCTTGATACAATTGCACTTGACGATTCTCTCAACAAGTTTTCAAAAGCTTTCGGATATGAATCGATTAATTTCGAAATACCTGGACTAATTTCAACGAATGTATCAATCGTCACTTCTTTGAATTGACATGCATAAATTCCATTAAAAGTTTCCTGGAAATGTTCCAAGGAAAATCTCTTTTCAAATTTCTTTAAGTAATGTTTGATATTTAATTTAATCCATCCGTCACTCGATATATGATGAAATCTGTTTTCATCGCTCAATATTTGATGATTGAAAAACCAAATAATATTTTTCGAATTTTTAATTGCACAATTTAATTGATAATTATCAGTCGTCGAAATGATACGTGATGTTTTGAATTGATTCCAATTTATCCGATTTCCAATAATTTTATTTATCAAATAAAATTCATTTTTTGTTGAGTCGATTAATCGAATCTTCTTCATATAATTATTGACGATAGAATGTTGAATTCGTTTTCGTTTCGTATCAATCGAATATTGATGAAATGACGTGTCATCATATGCATAATAATCATCAAAAATACCACCAATATTCTGTTCCGCATCGAAATGACGATTATCATTTTCATCATTCAAATAATCATAAACCATCTCTCTCAACATCAGATCGACTTCACATGAATATAAACCGAAGATTTCCTTCGAAATTTTCGGATTAATCTGAAGAAGATTTTTCGACATGGAATAAATAGTAGAATTCTCCATAATTTCCATATTATTATGTTTCCAGATAATGAATTGTGATGAAATATAATTCTGTGGAATATTGTGCCAAAATCGACATTCCAAATTAATAAGATTTTCGCGACGAATTATATGATGGCTGACTTGACGATTTTCATGGAAGACTTTTGGTTTTTCAAATTTCACGTGAAATATTTCACATTTATACGAAGTGACATCGTCATCATCTATCAATGAATGAGAACAAGTAGATTCTTGTAAGATTTCTTTATTAATCTCTCTCGTTTTATTACATTCAATTATCGTCGATGTTACTACTTCGTAATTAATTCCATTGACATAAATCAAATTCATCGATTGATCTTCAAAATAAACGGTTTGATTTCCATGAACTTTCCATTTAATTCTTCCTTTGAACCAAGATGATGATGAAACTTTCGATTCTCCACAACTCAATTGGAAATTTGTAGACAATTCGTCTTCATTTAAAAATATTCGATTCGGTTCATCGTGTTTACCGGAACAGAAATGTCGAAGAACTGATTCATCTTTCTTCAAAATCGTTTCATAACTCTTCCGAATTTTCTGACCACTTCGATCAAACTTTTTCATTGGATTCCGTTGCGAAGATTCCTGCACATCAATGACGATTGTTTGATAAACGGAAATCAGTGTCAATCCAATAAGAGAATTCAAAAACATTTCTTTTTCCTTTCTATAAAAAAAAGATTTGAAATGAATAGATTAAGAATGGAAAAACATTAATTTTTTTACATGAAATTTTAGAGAACATAAATAAGTACGAATTGAAGAGAAAATGCAACATAAAAAATATTTATTAGTCGGATGGTGTAATTCAATCGGACATTTAATCGAACGGAATGACGTTCTCCTAAATTGAATAAACGACGAACATATAAATGATAAAATTAATTATGTTATCAATTAACGACAATCATTTTGTTGGTTATAGACAATGAGGCTGTTGAGGAGGAGGTGTAGGAGGATTGTATCAAACTGTTATTCTATCTAGAAAGAATGTGGTTGAATTTCCGAAAGAAAATTATGAAATAAGAATAGACGAGGAGAATAGATGAGAAATTTGGTATTCAATAGCTTTATCTGACAATTATCCGACAAAAGAACTGAATGAGTACGAGAATTAGAAAAATATAGATTGCCATCATTATTCTATTATTTATATGTTGAAATTTCGAAATGAGGTCGATTGCAACAGATAGAAAAAATATTTATTAATAATAGGGTGTCATTTACTCGAATTAATTGACGAACTAGTTACTTGTTCTTAACATCTCGATAGTAAATGACTGTTTATAAGATATCTATAACATACTGCTCTAATAATAGTCATTAAAAAACGAAATTTTTATTTATTGAATGATTGAATGAACTGATGTTGATCGTTAATGAATAAATCGGAGAAAAGAAAACCAAATCTAATAAACATATCTAAATTGACGATATTTGAAATGAAGATAATTCTTCTTGTACACTTATAAATTGATTGAAATCATGATTCAATTGATTATCTAAGAAATTATTTAATAAAAATTCACCTTAATTGGCCTTATCGTTTTCACAACTTCTTGTCACAATTCAAATGTACATAGACAGCTTGTTGATATATCGATAATCATCAAATTCCAATTTAACGTTTATCTTATATGAATAGATGGGGGAAAGTGAGAAAGAGGAGGAATGGTGTACTAAAAAAAGTTTCCGTACATCTAAAATTAATCAGTGAACGGAAGATTGGAGATTTTCTTGGAAAATATTCCATTGAATTCTCCATTTTCGAAATGGAATAACAATTACCATATTTTGATCATGTCTCTAATGAATTGAATATCGTCTTCCATTTTTGCTTTGGTGAAAGAGGAGAAGGTAGTTATTCGATCTACCACTATAGTAGTGTGAAATAGGAATTCTCCTCTCAATCACCACAAATGGATAAACATAAGAAATTAGCATACTAATCTATAGGTCGTTTTATATGAAATAGATACTTCCAAGATCGTCGCACATGTCAATGTGACCAAGTAAAAATCGAAGTGAAAATTAGTAATCAAATCATGTACTAGATGGAACGAAGTGAAAATTAAAGAAGTTCCATTAGAAGAATATTCATATTCCACAATGAAAAAAAAACCGGATACCACTTTCAATCAACATGAAACGAGAGTGACATACAGAATAGATTCTCGCCGAAAAATGTCGTAAAAATGTTCAAGATTCTCTTTTATTTGACGTTGGGAAATGAATCATGTATATGGTGCATTCGTGATATTCGAGCACAACTGCTAATTTGTTTCACACGTTCATTTCAAGTTATTTTAAGGAAAGTTTAAGGAGAATCCGTTTTAACGGAAAACGAATTTTCCAGTGCGAATTCTAATAAATAAACAAATAACACATTTAATCACAGTGAAATATTTAATTTGATTTGTGATGGATTGTACTGTTCACTCTTCAAATTATTAATTCCAATAAAGAAAACGGTGCGATAATTTTCCTCTTATCTTTAATGGTCTCAATCGTAAGAATAATTTTTTTATTCAATTTAAAAAATTATTGAGCGTGTCGTTACGTTTAACAATAAACAATCTTATGCAGTTAAAACAAATATTATGTTTGTGAATAACTAAAATGAAAAATATCAAAAATTACGAGAAGAAAATTTATCTGAGAAAATTTGATGAGAAGAATTTCCGAAATGATGGACATACGCGAGTAATCGTCAGAGATGGAGGAAGGAAACGTAAAAAAATGAATATTCTAATACTATTCAAGGAAAGATATCGAAGGTGGTTCCACTTAACCTGTTCAGTTTGAGAAATGTCCAAGGGAGATGTGTTTGTCTAATCATTAAACGGAAGTTTGAAGCATTTGCGAAAAAATGTTTAAGAATTGACAAGCAACTTACACACTACCTCAAAGTGTTTAACGAGAAAATATTCAAGGAATTTGTTGGGAGAAGAGATTAGATATCTAAATCAAAAGTTGTGTACGCTAAAAAAAGGGGTAACGTGGTAAGAAGGTGTATTTATTTAGTTATTGATTTTCAATTATTATCACACACAGAAGCATAAGGAGAGAATGAAAAAAGTTGAGTTCTTCTCCTTTTTCTTCGTAATTTGGCACTGATTCTTTTGTTTCCTTAAATTCTTATTGTTTTTATTAAATTGTATCCTAATTACAAAGAGAAGAGTCTTTACCTACAGATCTCCTTACCTAGAAGAAATAGCCCTAGAGGAAAAATACAATTCGTGGTTTGGTACTGGAATTTCTGTTAAGAAAACAGTTGATTATTTGTCTTATTACTAACTTAAGTGGGAGTTGTGGATTGGAAATTTTTCCTATTAAAGCAATTTTTTCTTTTTATGTGGCGAATTCGACACATATTGCCAATGAACAAAATTATTAAAGAATTAAACAAAATATACAAAACAATAGGTGACATCTGACTGTGCTAACTACTGTGAATGAGCAGTTGTCATCATTGAGATAATGAGATAATCTAAACTCGGAAATTGTTCTTTCAATGTAAACAAATGAACGGATAGGAAGTTCAACGGTTTAGATGAATTGGTTGAACCGGTAGTGAAAAGATAAGAAATAACTCCTTCAATTCACTCAACTTGGAGATTATGGAACACTCAACAAATTGAACTATGTTGAGCATACAAACTTTGTATTGGTGATGAAAGTGAATTGTGGTCGGTCAAATTTTTTTTTTGTTCTTCTTCATTTAGCATGGTTATTATCGATTATAAATCGGCAATGAAAAACATCGATAACTAGAAATGATCGAAACTCGAAAGAACCTTCAATCATTTCATTTAGATTAGAATCGTCTATTTTCTTTTCATTACTCTCTATATGGACGATAATTACGATATGCAACAGTCACCTGATGGATAGCAGCGAAGCTGAAAATCGCATGCAGATTAATTGACGATTGGAAAGAAAGGATTAACATCATTCATCCATTAATATTCATGACTTGTTCTCACATCAACCGCAACAATCAGATGATCAAATGTGAGAAATTATTCTTTTCACAACGTAAAAAAAACTTATTTATAATTCAGATGAATTTAAAATCAGTCGATTTAGCATATTGGCTGGAAACTTCTTTCGATTCATTCGTTAAATACAATAGCCACACATATGATGACGGGATCAGTTCCGCCCCCACTATATTCATTATGCATACACAATGAAGACAGATAGAAATGGTGCGTAGAACATAAATTACGCAGATTTCTACCACTTGTATCTAATTGGAAGCGGAAATCGTAGAGAAATCTTTTTTTCTTTTAAACACAAAAATTAGGTTTCTTTCCTTTGGAGACTGGGGAGAGTTATGACAGTTATTTAAATAAGTCTCCAATTTTCACATATAAATTATTCGACTTTTTTTTCTTTCATAATTATTTCCTTCCAAATTTCCTTCCAGTAAATGTCTACTTTCACATTTAGAAGCGTTTTGTCCTGATGTTGTTGGATCAAGGTGTTGTCGAATTAATTTAGAAGACAGTGATCCTATTAAGGAAGTGATAATGTCATATTTACATTGTGTCGATTAGAACATCACTGTTGAGACTAGACAAGAAAAAGAAGATTTTTTTCAGTTACGCTAAACTACTTTTCATCGAAATCTCTAAATCCTTCCTATCTTCGAGTTGTCTTCTAATCTCAAATAAGAACGAAATAAAAAAAAAGGAAAATATATAAATGTTCAGTACATGAGTTATTCCGTCCTCGATATGTTGTCGTTGGATGTAAAATAATTGGAAGCATCTCTTGGAATGGAAGAGTAAGCATAATGTTAGACAATGAATTATAATAGAAACTTAACGTAGTGATCCTTGATTAAGGGGGAGTAAGTAATGATGCTATAATGCATTCTTATTCATCATTTTCGCCTTCCTATTATTCATTTTGATTTTCCTTCTCTAATCATTTACATGATGTAAAATATGAGTTCAGAGTCATATCTCTTGTACGGTAGCTACGTATCGTGATCGATTTGCACATCATTCCATCATAAATTTCAGCCTGGGGAATTAAACATTCTCTTTTGAGGAAGTTCTGTCGCACTAAAAACCACCATCACTACCACGAACGCCATCATCAGCTACTATGATTATATTCCGAAATCGTATTTGTTAGTAAGAAACAGAAGGAAGATTATCAAACATTGAATGAAGACAGCTGATTACTTAATGGAAATGTAAAGTTGAATTAGTCATCATTTCCTTTCTTTTGTTCTTCACATGTTCATTTTGGAGAGAAAAACAACAATTCATATCTGTTTCTCTGCTTATTATATGCATCTGACTTTCCTTTGAAACACTATATCATCTAATCTACTTAATTAATATGATTTGAAAAAAAGAAGTTTCCTCATTGGAAGAATCAAACATAAGGAGTGATATCTAATTAGAAAAGTTAATTCGGAACTCAGAAAAATTTGGAAAAAAATATTTTTGTTCTAATTTATTATTATTTTTGCAGTTCAACTTGTTCAGTCAAGACTAATTTTAGAGAAGTATCATTATCACTGGAAATGTTTTGGAGGAAATAAATCTAACAATTTATATCTATATTAAATCGAATGATTCATCATCATCATTTACCTACATCATCAAAAAAAAGATAGTTAAGTTGGTTATTTTTTTGTATATTCCAAACTGACATTTCAACAGTTTAATTCGGCGAATAAGACTTTGATGAGGGAGAAGAAGTGAAGTTTAATGAACTGTGTTAACTTATGTCAATGAACATTACAGAATTTCATTTAAATTAATTAATGAATAAGTAAAAGACATGCCATCGATCAATACTGTTGGTAGATTAACAAAAATCGATACTTGTTAATATTTATTGAAGAACATTCAATTCTAAACGAATAATTCATGCCCCAAGATCAATTCATGAAGAATTTTTATTTCTAACGAATGGACATCACTTAACGTACGTAAAGAAACTTAAACCTAAAGAAACGCACAACTATTGGAACACGTAGTTGGAACTTAATGGATTACAATATGTTGAGTTACCATTGTTGTCCAGTTCAACGCAATTTACCAAGTTAAGTAAAGTATGATCAGAATTTAAAAAAATGAATATTAATAATATAATTCTTATAATTTTAACTTTATTTAATATAATTCAATAAACAATTCTATAAAATTGAAAGTGATTTTAATGAATAAAATAATGTCCATTTTATTAATTTGTAAGAGTTGAATTTGACAACATTTTTGGCTTAATAAAATTCGACAAAAGTACTCACTTTCATTAGATAAAAATGGGATGTGGAAATCAATGTGAAATTTCAAAACTTCTAAATTTTAAAAAGGTGGCTGTAAAAATGGTGAACTTTTGCGTAACTCCACTAGTCAAGGGGCAATTCATTGTTGGGGCCTATCCAAGTTAGTTTTATTTTGTCTTTAATTTTTTTAATTTAATTCGATCTATTTTCCCAGTTGAAAATAAGCGTGAGAATGATAATGAAGGTCAGAAAATCTTATTGATTCGAAATGATCGATTAGAATTATATTTGTTCGATTGGAATAATATTTATGATCTAATTGAAACCGATCCCTTATATCGAAAGATTAGTGGAGCGACAGTCCTCCATCATCCAGAATCCGATGTAATTCTCATTTTTTTGTTAATTTCCCCAATGAAAGTGATAATTCGTCAATTGTGGGAAGGCAAATTTTATCATATTTCAGATTATAATTTCCAGGTTAATTATTTTCATTTTTTTTGACTTTCTGAAAAATCCAAAACAGCTAAATTTATATTATTTTTCTTATTTTTTCGTTTTGTCTATGAAAACAGGAAATATTCTCGTTAAATATGATTAAAAAAGTCAATTGAGAGATGAAGGATTAAATTTATCATAAATTCCAATAGTAAACCAAACCACATTTGAAGAAGAGAATGACATTTCTTCAGATTTTATATCTTCTTTTTCGACTTATCACAATTTCCCACTTCGTTAATTTTATATTTTTAATTCAATTTAAAAATAATTCTATGTGATATTTAAAAAATTTGATGGACATTATGATCACTTACTTACACATGATAAGTTAAGATAAATGAAACATAATTTTTTCTAAACGTTCAAGTTAGAAATTTCATGGGAAATAGACAATTGGAAAATATTATAAAAAAAATAGTTTGAAATTTGCTGTTTTCGATAATTTCATACAATAAATTTCTTATAATTTGAATCAATTTTATAATGAATTCAGGTACAAAATTATCTCAATGATGACCGTCCATTATTGAATTGTGTAACATCTACTGAATATGTGTATGAAGGACGCAATGTCATATATTTAATAAACACAATAATTCATAATTCAAGTTATGTTCGATGTTTTTCACTCCAGTTGTCGAAAAATTCGTCGGATGGAAAATTACTTACATCTAACGATATCAATTTAAACAGTTTGGTATGTGGGTTAGTCATTAAGATGTGTAAGAAAATTGAAGAATTCTATTATTTAGAGAATTACAATTATTGACTTGGAGTCTTCTTCATCAAAATGATGAAGAAGGATCATACCATCTTGTAAATGGATCTCGTGCATTAGTTTATCATGACGATATTACAACAGGAAGTGAACATGTCTTATCTTATGGAAGAATGAAAATTCTTCCGTTGACGAAAACATGGCATGGAACGACGTTGCACATGTATGGAATAATTTGCGGATGGACTGTCGATTCGATGATATTATTCACAATTTTTGGAAATGACTTCAATTCGAAAATACAAATAAAATTACCATTTCTGGTTGATTTTTATGAAAAAAAATATTTTAATTTATGAAATTTTTTTCAGAAATCTGTCGATATCGTTTCGAAACTGAAAAGATTCGAAACGTATCATTCAATTTTCGGTATTACCAATGCAGGTTTTGTGTTCGAATATCAGTTTTCGGAGAAGCATGAAACTATTGAACTCTACTCTCATGGACAATTACCAAAAGTAACACCCAATTATATTAAATGTTTATCAGAAAATCATATTTTCATTGGAATGGCAACCACGAAACATCTGATCATAAAACGATGTGAAACTAACAAATGTTTATGGAGATTCCATCTTAAGGAATATATTGAAGAAGTGGAAGAAGAAGAAAAACGATTTCATAAAGACATCAAATTTAACGATAATTATTTAAAAATGA
Organism: Seison nebaliae; assembly: GCA_023231475.1. Taxonomy (NCBI): domain Eukaryota; kingdom Metazoa; phylum Rotifera; class Pararotatoria; order Seisonacea; family Seisonidae; genus Seison; species Seison nebaliae. Next base: position 18,149 of record JALJEE010002142.1, on the reverse strand, counting down.
AAGCGAATCGACAAAAATTGAACAATTCCATTAAATGTTCACATACTTATTATTCTTCAAAAACTACCAATTTATATGATTATTCTTCACTTGAAAATTTTAATAAGAAAAAAGTTTATGTTATCCAATCATTCCCATTCATTGGAACAATTGATGATATCATCACTGATGATAATCTTCCAATTCTCGAGGAACATTTCACGAGAATTTCTAAATCATACGCGTCCATATTCGAAGTGAATGAGAACTCTTCTAATTATAATTTATTATTCGATGAAAAATATCATAATGAATTAATTGAAGAAATTCAATTAATCAATACATACGATCAATTGAAACCATTTCGAAAATCACCACACATTGATATGGATGATAATAACTCGATGAAGAAGTTTAAGTTCAAAACGAATGTTCATGACAATTGGTATGTTCTCTCGTCCTCTATGAGTCATGTATCAAGACCATATCGGTTGAAGCAGCAGAAATATTATGAAAAATTATGTGACGCCAAAGATTTTCTACGAAAAGATGGTTTCACATTTAGTTGACGAAAATTCAATAATTTTTTATTCAGATAAAATTCTCTCAATGAAATTAATTGATACATGTTATTCGAAAATTGGCGATGGAGAAAATCCATTTATATTGACATTAATTCTGTCTCTCATCTCTTCCAACCAAAAAATTTCCACAAAGTTTTCTTTTCAAATTTTCAAACTGAAAAAAAAAACTATTTTTTCTTCAGAATCGTTAATTTTGATAACAATGGTGAAATTGATGAAGTGAAGAGAGAAGGTTACAAGAAGTTGTTGAAAGAAATTAAATGGAAAATGTGCATCTTTTGTGAGAAGATTGGAAATGATTCTCATTTGTTTGTTGTGGATGATGAAGGCGTTCTCTATTTGATGATAGATGGAATAAAATTAATCAAACACAAATTTAATGAACGAATTATAATTGTGAAGAAAATGAGAAAAGATCGATTTTTGATTTGTGCAGATCTCAAAATTACCATTCTTTCTTTGTCCAATTGTCAATTCGATTTCATTTGGGAGAAGACATTCAATCAATCCATTCTTTCCGCTTCTGTAAGAATGATAAATGAAAATGAACATTTCTCTCTCGTCTTATTTCCACATATCATCCATTTTTATGCTGTGGTAAATGAAGATGATGATATTGTTGATGATAATGAGAATGATGTTAGAGAAGATGAACATGTAAATGAAAATTCAATTTTGTTAGAAATTATTAATTTAATTGATAATGTGAAAGAGAATGAAGATGAGTCAAATCATTCAGAACAGTTGAATGAGAATAATGGAAATTTAATGGAACTTGATGAGAATTATGAAGAAATTAAAAAGGAAGAATTTATTGTGGAATTGGTGAAAATGTATAATCCTGACAGTTTATGTGAATTTCCACTAATAATCAAAGAGATCGAATGGGTATTTGATGATGTTATATTTATGTTATGTGATAATCGAATGGTTTTCTATTTGAAAATTTACTTCGATAACGATAATAAATCGATGATTTATTTCGATCATGAATCAATGAAAGAAATGTGTAATATTGTTCGATTAAAAGCGAAGAATGATGAAATTCTATTTTTCGATAAACAAAGTGTTTATTCATTAACTGCTGATCGGAAGAGTGTCAAATGCACTCTTTATGCAATTGATTTATTGGAGTTCATACCGAATTCGTCGAAATTCATCGCATCAAATAATAATCATCTTTTCATCGGAACTACACAATATAAAGTGAAATTATGTATCGATGAATTATTAAAAACACGATTCTATCACACACTCACATATTTCGGAAAAGAAGAAAAAGAGTCAATAATAGCATTAACCTCCTTCGATATGATAAGAAACGATGATTCACTATCGGATGAAAACGAATATATCGGTCGATGTACATTCGTTTCAAGTGAAACAGGAAAAACAAAATTTACTTATAAATTACCTCGTAATCACGTTCCTGCACATATTCGTGGATGGATAATTGATAGAAAATATTATATGGTTATCAACATTCAAGAAGATGGAAGTCATTTGTCTCATATTCGATCTCCGAAATCTCGATTGACATTAATCGAAGCAACTCCACCATTCGCTTCTCATGGTTTCATTCTTCTACTTACTAATTTGAAAAAAAATTAATTGAAAAAATTTATTCTTCTAATTATTAAGAGGCGAAATTCGATACACTAACAGAAATACCGTTCGATAATGGCATCATTCTTCTTCATAATTTAGCAGATGCAATTATCGTATTAGAATCTAACAGAGTTAAAATAAAATTTATTAAACATTTTCTATTTTAGTAATTTAGATAACATTGGTCGCATTCGAATCGAAATCGCTAGTGAAAAAATCGAGCCATCGATTAGGAAATATTAAAGTGACGTGTTGTTGCTCTTATAATGATGAATTAATTGCTGTTGGAGGAATTTTATTAGCGATAACTTTATTGTCGAGAAATGATGAGAATGAGTTGGTGATATTAAAGAAAGTGAAATTAATGGATTATTGTCAAGCGATGGAATTTATTAATAAGGAGAATATTATGATAACTGATACAAATGGAAATGTTTTCATTTGGAATATTACTTCAAAGTTCAATTTATTTTTAAAATTTATTTTTAAAATTTATTTTTAAAACTTATTTTTAAAATTTCTTCGAATATTCTCTCACTTCAGCACAATGATGGGACGGATACATTTGGGTAGTGTTATAACAAAATTGAAAAGATTTAAATGTAATACGGAAGAGAATGGAGATTATGTATTACTTTATGGAACAGAGAGTGGTGAAATTGGATATCTGACATCGATCTCTTCTGATGAGATGATCACTTTGACATTCATCCAACAATTCATTGAAGCAAATATACCGATCAATAAACCGATGTATCACTATCGAAAATATATGAAAGGTCAAACAATTCGAATTGAAAATAAACATGATAATGATATAACATTCGATGGAGAATGTAAAATGGGAGAACATACAGTTTCACCGTTTGATGTGGTATTCGATAATCAGGTAGTTAATCACCGATCATTTATTCATATCAATTATTTGTATAATATTTGGAATCGATTAAATGAGAAAAAGAAAGAAGAAATTGCTGAAATTTTATCAAAATCATACAATCCATATCGAACCGTTAAGATGATTAATGACCGTTTATTATCATTGACTAATTTGAATTAATCTTCTCTCACTAATTCAATTATCAATTTTACGTTAATCATAATTGATAATTTTTTATAATCTTTTTTTTTCACAATATTATTATTATTTATTTAAAATTCCCGTCTGGATAAAGAAGAAAAAAATGTTTTTTAAATTTAATTGAAAGCAGAAATGATTTTATGATAAAACGAATCAGCTTCACTTTCCTTCTTATTATCATTAATATTTGTCGAATGAGTTGTATCAATTTCATCTTTCACTTTCAACTAAATAGAAAGAAGAAATTTATTATAAAAATAAATTTGAGAAGTATTAATAACTTTCTTCTCCAAATCATATATATTCAATGATGATGATAACGTTGTTGTCGATGAAATTCTCCCCGGAATATTCACAAATAAATATGGATAGAATTGATGAGAATGATATCCATATCGATGGGAAATGTTGTCCAATGTGGTATTAACATGAATTGCATAATCCGTTAAAACTTTGTTTGTTGCATCACATTTCATTGTGACGGGTAAGGGCCATGGTGAGGAAGATATCAATTTTGTATCATCAATTTTTATTAAAGTGTTTGATGAAGTAAATCGATGAGATTGAAGTAAATTATTCCATGAATTTTCGTTAAAAATGGAAAATAAATTCTAAAAAAAAGAGAAAAATTTTAAATAATTTAAAAATGATTCTTACTAACGATGGTAGAATCGAATAATCGATCTATATTTAATGAGATATCTTGTAACATGATGTTCATATCAAGAGGATCGATAAAGAAAATGAGAGAGTCTTGTTCATTGATGAAAACTAAATCATTCTCATCAATAAATAATGATTTATCTAAATATTTATTGATTGTAGAATTATCTTCCAATTTCTTCTTCAACTTTCGATAATCATCAATTTGCATTCCATTCTCAAAAAATTTCATCAATTCTTTTATTTCTTCATTTTTTTTCAAACAAAACAATTTCTGCAAATAAAGTAAATCGAACCAATGTTGAATTAATCTTTTCTCAATCGTTGGAACGAGAGGAAAGTTATTATTCGATTTTTTCTTTTCTAGATTCTTTTCATTTCTCATCAATAACATGATAATTTGATAAGAATTTAATAAGATGTTTTGGAATGTTGGAATGATAATTTTTGAAATGAATTGCTTTTTTATCTCTTCTAGATAGAAGGAAGAAGGAATCGAATAAAGAATTTGTGAATTGATCATTTGACTTAAAGAGAATAATGAATGGAACCAAGGTAATGATAAATTATATGGAATTGAAATTTTCAATTCACTCGTTTTATTTTCTTCTCCATCCTCATTTTCATTGTCATCATTAATGATGGTTTCATTCCATCGTAAAATTAATGAAATCCATTTAGACGTGTCATTTGATAATTCTAATTTCAATAATTCTTCATTCATCAATATCAATTGATCATCGATAAGATTTCCTGATATTCTCTTGAAGTTTCCTTTTCCTTTTGAAATGAATTCATTTTTCAATTTTTTCCAATTCTCATGTAATTCTATTAGATCAATTCCATATATGGATTTCGATTGACTTATGTCCAATTGACTCAATTGGAATGAAGTGAAATATTTGTTATCGATAACTGATCGACGTTCATTTAACAAATTCATAAAACTCTTTAAACATCGACAATTGTTAAAGATGTCGATGATTCTCTCATCGAATAAATTGAGATAGAATTGAATGAATGACAATTGTTCCAATGAATGAAATTCCGTAAAATCGTCGAAGAATTTTGAACAGAATTTTTCAAAGAATATTTGGAATTCCATTCGTAATATTCCGTAAACGATTGATGTCCAAATATTCGAAATGAAATTGATAATTTCATATTCATTCCTTTCCACAGACAATTCATTCATCGTTTCATCAATTTTCCCAAATAGAACAAGAATTGATGATTGTAATCGATAAATAAGATTATTCATTTTATTTTCAACTCTCAACAATAATCTCTTCCATATTGATGGTAATTGAGCGAATAAGATATTCTTACTCGATCGCTTTTTTATTTCATTAGTTTCTAATTCGTTTGAACTGAAATATTTGGATGATTCTCCTTCTTTCAATCGATGCTTTCCTATAATCTTCTCATAAACTTTAGAAGGAATTTGAATTTCTTTCCTTTCAAACGATCCTTCACTAACATTCATTCGATGAAACTGCCATAAAAGTGATGGGAAAATAGTTAAATATTTCTCATTAATTGGCGATTTCTTATCGAGACATTTTGCCGATTCATAATCGACTAATATTGACGAATATTTCAACCAAATTATCGACAAACAATTTTCGTTAGCCACTGAATTTTTCTGATCATTCAATTCCTTAAACAATTCTCGAAAATCGGTAACCGTTCCAAAAATTTCATTTGTCATCTCATCATATTCATTTCGAACAAGTAAACGAAATCTCTCCTGAAACTTTTCCAGAAATTTCTCCTTATAAAACTTCCATAATAATTCGTTTTTTCCATTATTTTTCTTTATCATAAAATAAATTTGGAAATTGATAATTGACAATTCTTCAAATGATTCAATTTTTCCCAACATTCCATCGATATTGTCGATCAAAAGAGAGAGAACATCATTCAACCATTTGCTGATATTGAATGAATCGAATGAAGAATCTTCTAAGAATTTCTGGAAATTCTCCAAAATTATTCTTCTTCCGTTGATGATGGATTGAGGATTATGTCGATAAATGGATTGAAAGAGATTATGTGAATAGATATGAGAATTGATTCCAATCGTATTATTTAAAAGAAAATGATCATTTTTTATTTTTCCTAATAATTCCTTGAGATTTCCATGAGAATCATCAATCTGATTAATGTGATCGACAGTTTTCAATGAATCACACAATTCATTAATAATTAATGAGAATATAAATATTCTGTTATTCTTCCAATAATTATCAGTAATCTCTTCAACTAATTCATTCAAATTTGAATTTTCTTCTTCAATTTCTTCATTCATTTTCTTCTCTTCTATTCTAATCATTTTTCCTTCTTCCAATCTCATTTTGATCATTCGTTTAATTATAAGAAATTTAATTTCCAAATAAATTTCAATCAATTTACGTTTCTTCATATTCTTCAAAATCATCAGAGTGATTATTGAATCGGTCAATTTCGATTGGCAATATCTTTTCTCTCCCACCAAATATCTCCAACATTCTTTCGATAAAAATGAATTTTTCACTTGGACAATCGTTTTCTGATAAATTAAAATTGAATCATTCGTAAAATGATTCAACATTTCATAATCTTCATTTTCTTTCATTTTTTTCTCATAACTCTCTTTCCGAATCGTTAACTGAATATAAATGTGACGAGCGATCAAATAAAATCTGAAAATTAACATTCATTTTTTTTTTGAAAAGAAAATTTAATAACTCGATGGAAATAAGGAAATTTTTGGAATTGATAGACGAGTAAATTAATTGTAGGAAATGTTTAATGAAATCGTTTGATATTTTAATGAACATCAATTCGTCATCGTTCTTTTTTTGTCGACTCTTCTGATCATTCTTTGTAGTCAATGTCAACCATCGATCATAACCTTTTACACTTCACAGGATTAATTCGAAAAATTTTCAAAAAATTAAAGAAAAACCATTCCGACGATGACAACATTTCATAAGTTGTCGACATTTCCATCAAATGTTTCAAAGACTAAAAATTTTACTTAACCAAAATTAATTTAGGAGAATATAAACTTCCCATACTAAATCGACACATTCTTCCATTTTATCAGATGTCTCGATTATCTTATGATATCTCTCACTGGGGAAGTGACTTCAATATCAGAATTCTATTCAGCACTAACCCAACTAATAGTCGTAGTTTATTTTTAGAATCTTCGATCTCCTTCTCAATTCCCACGGCAATTCCTTCCACTCCATCGATCTCGTAATCAGCGAAGAGATTGTCGATATTAATTTTTATTCTTTTTTCATTCATTTCAAATCATCATTTACGTAATTGTGAGAGGTATTCTAATGAATGAAAAATGATATGAAAAGGCTGAAAAGAATTTTTTCAAACTCTCCTAATTTGAATTAATAGCCACAAATAAAATCAGGCTTATCCAAGACATCCAAATAAACTAAAGAATCTTTAGTATAGATTAGTATAGTAGTATCTATACTATAGAATTCTATACTATAGATAATTGAATTAATAAATAAAATATTGTAATAAAATAAAATAATCAATAAAATTAATTTAAAATTTCTAAAAAAAATTTCTTCAATAAATTTTGGAATTTGGATCAAGCCATTTTGACTCCTTGGATTTTCGGTAAATTAGTTGATGAAATTCTCTGTCATGTAAATAATCATTATTCCTTCATAATTGGGAGTCTTGTTTTTCCGCTACTATACTCTTACGCGGATGATATGGTTATTTGCTGCAATTCTGCAAAAAATTGCCACAACATCCTCACCATTGTGAAATCTCGATTGGCAACAATTTGGATTCAAATCAATGAATCTAAATCTAAAATTTTGACGAACATTTATAATCTTTCTTCTTGTATTAATTTTAGTTTAATAATTTCGAAAGAAATTGTTGTCTGTTGGACAATAGAAAAAAGTCTTCGAAAATGACTGATTACATTAGATGCAAATTTTTGCGGATGTTCTATTCTTTCTTTCATCGTTGCAAATTCTTTCCTATTTCGCTGAAACTTCGATTGTTTATAACTTATTGCTGTGATTTCTATGGTCTCGCTGCCTCATTATCGTCAACTCATAAGTCATTACGATCTCTCGATCAAACATACAACAGAACAATACGGTATTACTCGGTTGTGGTAAACCGTTCAACAGAGTCTTCATGTTCTCTATTTCGCAGCTGAAGCCCTTACCACTTCTTCTCGCGGTTAGGTACGTTAAATTACTAGAATCTGTAACTTCTTCCGATTTTCCGATTCCATCTTTTAATCAATGTGAGATATTTTCTTCTCCTATCAACTTATTTTCGCTCTATTATTCATTAACGGTACCTACTTCTATGGAGGCCGCCCGCTCTATGATCAACAACTTTAATATCGATTCCTTCACTCCTGACTCTTTACGTACCCACGTGGATCAAGGCAAATCACTTATTTTCAATAACTCATCTGATGAGTTATCTCGTTTCCTTTTTAATTTACCCCGCGGGGATTTGTTGTATTAATAAAAAAAAACTGACAATTTAAAATGTTCAGAATGATTGATTTTGATTAAAACAATTCATAGTTTTTTAAAGACTTTTTGGTGAATCCCTAAAATTTTAAAAATTTCCTTTTAAAGTAGTTAGTGGTTAATGGATTGGGAAACATCATTTTTCGTATCTTAATATTTAAATGATATCTCAAATATCAAATTATACTAAAAATTACGAATTACTGTTTAAGTTTTTAAAAAAATAAAGCTTCGGTTAGTTACATGAAAATGGTGGGTTGACTTCATTCTTTTTTAGACGAAATGGGTGAAATAATTAAGAAGACGAAATTAATTTGAAAATTTATTAATTTTCTTCGTCGTAAAATTAGTCTCATCCAAAAATTGCCCACTCCAACAATAAAAAAAGAAGAGTACCTAATTAGGCAGAAGTCGATTGATGGGCAGAGATGGCCTGATCTATTTTATGACACCTCAAAAGTGTCAGAAGTTTTTATTGTAATTATATTATTCATATAAAGAAACATATATTACTCTTATTCTCTTTGATGTTTCATACAGTAACCTATCGGATAAAATTGCGGACCTCAAGACAGACAAGTTATGAAGCATTAGGTTTATAATGCCCCTTTGAATTAACGGACAGAGTAGTTGTTTCTTCGTTCACTGTTAGAGATCGTAAAGAACGATAATCTCCTTCTGATAAATGATTTTCCGAATCACGATTGGATTCAAAAGAATTTTCCGTCTTTTCAAGCAAGATTCCATCAACACTTTCATCCGATAATATTTCTGTAAAAGTCTCTATGTCTAATATTTTAAACGAATGCATATCATTCATCAGGAACCAACTGTCATTCAATAGACTAAGCGAGAAGGTATGCATTCCTGGGTTTGCTGCTGCCATATCATAAGCTGTTCTACCTTCCAAGAGCGCATTACATACTGAACGAATTACAACTGTATTATTATTAATATAGGAGGAAATTATCTTTCTCATCTCAGCCGTTCTATTTCTAGCTGCTTCATTTACCTTTTCAATGAATTTCGTTATACAATTGCGTAATTGTGGTTTATCTTCACATATCTCAGGAATATTATCTGAATATATGATAACCTCCAATCTTAATCGGATGGACAATGCTTTCAGTTGATAAATTTCTTCCTTTTTTCCTATTTTAAAAGGAATCATTTGCTTAGAACCATCGATCTTCGGAACGGTAAATAAAACCCGGTAAAAAAAAAATGGAAAAACCGCATATGTTTTTTCTAGAATACCCTGATCATAAGTTTCTTCAATTAATTTAACGAAATACCTAAAGGTAAATGGATGGATCCTTACATTTGGATTTTCGTAAATTGAAAAAAGAATTAAATTTGGATAGATTTTGTTTTCAGATAATTTTTTGGCTAGTACGTCCATCACATACTCTCCAATATCATATTTATAATATTTAGTAAACGGTTTAGGTTCAAATATATCATAAAGAATATTTTTCGCAATTATTTCCAGATTTAATAGTCTTATTTCATTGTAGTAGTAGTAACTAAAATGTTGGGACGCATATTGACTATAATTCGTTGAGAACAAATTGTTGATTAAAGCGTGGAATCGTATTTGAGTTTCCATTGATATCGTCAGTTCTCTCTTTAGTAGATCATATGGTTCCTCTTCATCAAAAGGAAAACTATGATTATGTTTCTTAAAAACTTTCATAATGCAATAATCACCTACAACTCCATATGGACTTTTATATGTTTTATTCTTGTAAATTGAACTGATACCTGTCATTAACACATCAGATACACAAATATCGAGTTGTGGCAATTTTAGACTCCGTTCCATAATATAATTCCTAACGTGGTTCATTTCTTCATAAAAATTATCTTCACAACATCTATGTTTACATTGGATTATGCTTATTAATATTTTACTAGACATTATCAAACCCAATAAAACATTTGTACCACAAACACCCAAATATTGATGATTATGATAACCAGCAACCAAATTATTCGAAGTATTCGCCATTATGTTTAACATGTTCCATCTTTCAAACATCAAACTTGATTTATAAAGTTCGATATCCATCGTTATGATGACAATGTTTTTAATATAGAAAACGAAAAATACTAAAAAGAAAGAAGTTTGTCGAAAAAAATGTTTGGTTCATTTCACTAAAACATCACCGAAAAATATTTATCACAATACATCATGAAAGAATGTACTTAATCAGAAAACAAAAATTGAAGATTAGTCAAATATTTTTCATCACAGGTTTATCATCTTGATTAGAATTTAACAAGATTATCATATGAGATTACAATGTATCTCCAACGAATTGTTCCCAAAACCTTATTTTAGAAAAAAAATTCATTTGGCAATTTCAATTTTTCAATTTTAATTTTATTTTTTCCTTTTTTCAAAATGAGTCTGGTTTTTAATTTACTCGTTCTTGTGATCTCAATTCAATTTATTCAAATTTATACTCTCGTGCTACCAAGTTTAATTTCAAATTATTCATTAATAAATTTATTTTTGATGAAATGGTCTAGTAATTAGTGATGATTATGTGGATAGGGCATTTGTTAGAAGTCGATTCTTGAATTTATTTATTAACATTTATCATAGTTTCCCGATGAAATTTATAATAATAATCGATATGATAAATTTAAGACAGATTTGGTTCATGCAGCGAAAATGTTTGCAAGACGTTTCTTTCCATTACTTAAGTTGAATGTCAATTTCGACAAGAATCCAATTCTCATCAAATTCAACCAAACCGCCCTATTAATTAATGAAACTAACCAATATTTCGACGTAGATAGGGAGATACCTGTTGTAATAAAGCCTAGTAATTTATTAAGTACATCATCTTGTCATTCGGAACGACGTACTCGAAGTAAACATGCTGCGTATAGAAAATTTGATTTCAAAGTTCTATTTTATATGAGAACTTTCAGTCTCATCGCATTGTTGAATATAGTTTAGTTTGAAAGAAGGAGGAGATTCGCAAGTTTATGTTGTCGAACGATTTCATCAAAATTTTGTTCTCAAAGGTTTCATTTATGTTATAGATAAATAATATAAATTTCTTTTCGTTTAAGTATATACTAGAGCAAGTAAATTTATATTACAGTTGAATGCACTTTTGGCATATGGAACATTCTTTAATACATTGAGACTTTTAGAAATAACAGAAAGTACAACCAAAAGTCATTTCAAGTTCTATGAAAGTTAGGAATGAATGCTTGGAATGAAGTTTCATAGAAATTTATTAGGAGAAAGATTTATTGATGGACAAGGCTCGTACTGTTTATTAATGGATGACATAAGAGGACGGAATTTGAGTGTAATTCGAAAGAATTCACGTTCATCATTCTTCCTTCATCCGAATGATAAGGACGTATTTAAGAAGAGTATTCGATTTATTATTTTGGTATTGAAACAATTACAAGTTCTTCATTTTACATTTAATCATTTTGCAATAATGGAAGAAAAAGTTTTAAATTTATTATAAAACTCATATAAACCAATTCTTAGTTGCTTCAACCACTGACATATACCACATATCATGGTCAGGTATCTGAATCGAATATTATCGTCACACCACTCTCGGATTATGGTAATGAATTTCCTCATTTGATAGATTTCGGTCATAAAATTGTTCAGATGATGAATACACCTTACGATGTATTTCTCCTAATTTATAATCGACACCTTCTGAAAGATCGATTGCCTACTTCAAAAAGAGTATTAGGTCGATGGACAGTTCATAAGAACCAATTGATGAGTTCACCACAAATCGTCGATTTATGTACTTTTTGGATTATGATAATTCGAGAAGTAGTTGGACCATTAGAAAAGAGTAAATCAGAAATGGGAATTTGTTATTATATGATACATTTAATAAGGAATCCCATGTATTATGATCGAGTTAAACGAGCTTTATATGATAAAATGTCTAAAACAATTCACTGGCCAATTCTTGGACAACTAGCACAAATACTTCGTAATGTCCAAACATATGAATCATTGTGGTTAAGAATCCATAAATTATTTTCAATGGATACTTAAGAGAAAATTTTAATATATATATAATTTGCATAGAGAAAACTATATTTTGAATTATAAATTTTAATTTTATTAATTTTCTCTCCCAATTATACAACTTTACAAGTCTGAGATTGGAAAGAAAAGAGAATAAATATTAATAATTAAACTTGGAGAAATTTTTGAACGATGAAAAAGTCAAGAAAATAACAATAATTCGATTATGAAATAAAAACTTGAAGAAGAATTTTGAAAATTAGGCAGAAGGAAAATCGTAGAATTTTCCTCCATATTAACATACGTTTTGTACGATGGCTCGAAATTCTGAAAAGGCAGTGTTAGATTGGTTTTATTTATGTTAAATATTATGTTAATTTAAGAACTGCTTTAGCACGATGGAGAGCAAAAAAATTGGAAGAGGAACGTGGGAAAATTGTTCTGGTTCTTTTTCCATTGCTAGTTTGTTTCCTTTTAAACTTCCTTCTAGGAGAAACGTCCAACAGATGCCACAATGGAAACTAATGTGAAGAAAGCTGAAAAATGGAGACGGCAAATTGTGGGACAGGTCGCGAAAAAAGTTGCTCAAATTCAAAATGGTTTTTTTTAATTATCTTTAATTTATTCTCTATAATTTAATTAGCCGGATTGGGAGAATATAAGATTCGTGACTTAAATGACGAAATTAATCAATTATTGCAGGAAAAATATCGATGGGAATTACAAATCGTTTTTTTAGGTGGACCCGATTATTCAGTTTCATAATTATTTTTATGTCAGTTTCTTTTTAAAATTAAATCTTTTTAGAAATTAACTCCGAATGTAATCGATAACGATGGACAAGAAATTAGTGGAACGCGTGGATATAAGTTTAAATGATTTTATTATTTCGAATTCAAAATCAAAATATGTTTCAGATATTTTGGGGAAGCAAAAAATTTACCAGGTGTGAAGGATTTATTAATGAATAATGTTGCTACGAGAAGAAAGAAAAAGAGTCGAATGCAAATCCAACAAAGTATTGGTATTAATTATTATGGAGCTTTAGATGAAGAAGACGGAGTTATAGTGCCAATAGAGAAGAAGCGAGAAGAAGAGTTAAGGAATGATGAAATTAGAAAATGGAGACGAGAACATAATTTGGATGAAAATGATTTTGTTGATCAAATGATGGTTGACTCGTCAGAAGATTGTCGTTTAAGATCTCATATTAATATTCCCTCAGAAGAAGAAATCGAAAAATTGTTACTGAAAAAGAAGAAAGAGGATTTGCTTCGAGAATTCAGTAAATAAAACATTACAGTTTTTATCATCACAAAAATGAAGAAGAAATTACATTTATTACGTTCATGTTCACTATAATCATTATTATATGATCCTATAAATAAAATTTCGTTATTGCAAGATGAAATCGAAAGTTTCTGAATATACGCGAATAGATTTCCATTAAAGACATCAAACAATTTCTATGTGAAAAATCAAGTTTTTTTATTAATTTAAGATAGATTTTGAATGTAAAAGTTTGATGGAATCTATACCCCATCAGTTCAATCAGTTGTGTTCCAACATAAAGATTTTAAGAAATTTATTATCAATAAGAAAAAGAAAGAATTTAAGTAGAATTTTCAAATTAATTTTTATGTTAGTTCTGGATTCATGATATTTTTTTGTGGTTATTCTTTATAAATTACTTATTGAAATGATGAGTTCGTTGGGGAACCAACAATGAATCTTGCTAAATTCGAGAAGATCAATTTAAGCCCTCACAGCAGGCTCTTTTACTTTAATTCTAATAAGATATAATTAATAGAGCTTTAATACAAGGTGATTTAGAGCTCTATTACTCTTTTTCGACTCTTTTTAGACGCTAAGCAATATGTTTTTCTCAAGCTCTAAATAGACCTACAAATTAGAGGTTATCTAAACAACGCATTTTTTTAAGCCCTCAAATGCTTCAAAAATAGCGCTTATTTTGCGTCTAATTGCATACTAGGTTATCCACCATAATTCAAAATTTCCACCTAAGTTGTGGAATAATCATAATCGAACGATTAGTAACCTTCCACGAACCAATAATTTGGTTGAAGGTAAAAATAACGGACTGAAGTATCTAATTCCGTTAGACAGACCTTCGCTACCAATTTTCGAAAACTCTCTAATCAAATACTTTAATTATGAGAAACTTCAGTTGAATTTATTTCTAAGCGGTGAAAAAAAGCGAAAAAAAAAGTCGGAAATTAAGAAAAACGAATCGCTAGTATCAACGATATCGACGGAATTTTAGAAAAATAATTTTCATATTTTTTTTTCTTTACCTTCTTTCATTATCAATAAATAAATATTTCATTTGAGAACAAACTTCCATTAGTATAGTAAAACAAACTTTGTAAAAGTGTCCGAAAAGTTTTGTTAAGGAAAGAATAAAAATGTTCGAAAAAATTTTAAAGAGACATTGATTACGTTATTAAAAGTGTAGAACTGTCCTGATTTGTAAAAAAGGCGTAGAATTGTCCTAATTTGTAAGAAAAAGGCGTAGAAGTGTCCTATATTAGAGAAAAAGCAGTAGAAATGTGCGTAATTGTCCAAAAAACGAGTAGAACTGTCCGAATGAAAAGCGTAGAAGTGTCCTTTTTTGGAGAAAAAAACAAAAGGAGTAAATAGTTAATAATATCAAATAATCAAAAGTAAAAAATATTTAGATAAATATTTTCAATAAGAAAAATATTGTTTTATTATCCTATCTATATACGTATATCTATATTTCTAATTTCTCATAATCCTCATATGATGTAGGAAAAAATAGATTGATGGTAGGTTATATGGAATTTTAAGGAATAAGGTAAACAGTTAATTAAATTTTTTTTTGTTTTTATTTTGATTTACTTTTCCGGAATGAACGCAAAAACTTACAAAATAGGACGGATGCGAAGTAGATGGACCTATTTAAACGAGATGGGAGACAATTCGTCTGTAAAAGTCGCTGGTTATCTTAACGACAAGAAATTAGGTGTCTGCGGAACTAATGTTTTACTGGGCATGATAATGTCAACTCGAATATTACGCGATGTAATCAAATGCAAACATGAACGTCACGCAGAAAATTTTTATGATGAAATGGATAAGGTTAAGGATTATATTCGAGGAGGGAATATTCAATTACCACAATTCAACCTGAGTGTATCTGATGTGTTAAAGATGGGTGTTATTTCAACTTATCGGAATAAAACATATAAGAGTCAGTACGGGGTTGTGGGAGATTATTGTATAATGAAAGCATACGAAAATAATGATCCAGATAACGAGGTATGTTTTATCGAAGAAGATCCTTATGGTATAATAAGAAGACAATTGGCTACATATAAACAATCTTTTCGACGGTTCCATGTATTATTAACTGATTTGATGTCTATACTGAATCATACAGAATATATTTCAGAAGATTTTAATTATTATTATTATCATGATATTAAAGTATTAAATCTGGAAGTAGATGGAAAAGATATGAAATATGATCTTTTCGGACCTAAACCATTCACAGTCTCTTATGCGACAGATGTGGGACTATCGGTAATGGAAGTTCTTCATGAACATATAAGTAAAAAAAATGTTTATCCTGAATTAATTCACTTTTCAATAAAATTTAAACCTAATATTCGGATTCATCCACTCACATTTACTAATTTCTTCATGGCAATTACAAAAGCTAAAGAACGGAGAACTCTTCAGAAAACTGTTCCAGATTTCTCCCTTTTTCTTTCTCGTCATATATTCACCGTTCCCAAGATTACCCACTTGAAGCAGATGATTCCATTTAAAATAAAGAATATTCAGAAACAATATCAATTGGTGGCATTTTCCATTCGATTAATAAAGGAAATTGAAATAAATATTAAAGACATTCCGAAGATATATTATAATAATTCGGAATTACAGAATTGTGTTAACAAATTCATAGAAAAGACTGTCGAAGTTGGAGGAAATAAAACAAATCATTTCAGGGATGTAGTTGCTTCTTACGTTCATAGGTATAAAATTTATTTCTTATCCGCTTGTCATCTATTTATTAAGAATGAAGAACTCTTAGACCTGGTAACCAATGCAAGAGGAATGCATACTTTCTCATTGAGTTTAATGAACAACAGTTGGTTTCTAATGAACGATCATCATGCATTTAAAATATTAGACATAGGCACATTTACAGAAATGTTATCTGATGAAAATATCGATGCAATCTTGATGGAAAAGTTTAAAAATCCTTACGAATCAGTTGATGATTTGGATAATAGTTTTGTTGAACAATTTGAACTATTAAAAAAATGTTCTTTCAAACTTCAAGGTGGAGACGCTCTTGTAGATGTTCCAACGTCAATTAAATTTAACGATAATAGTAATCATCAATTCATAACTTCACAGAACAAATCTTTAGAATGATGAAATTTAATTTATTCTAAATACCCATTAAGAACCTTTCGACAATAAATTACAAAGTGGATATGTTATAACTTATTTCAATATTTATAAGTTATTTCACCCATTTTTATCATAATGATATCTAATTTATCTGCATGATTTGTTGGAATCAAACGGCGGATGTGGACGTGTACCATTCCGTTGTGAGTCCTGTTAACTACATCAATTTGCCGTTATCCGGATATCATTTTTCTTCCGCTTCTTTCCTCTTCAAAGATATTTCGATTATGAAGAAGTTGAATTTAGATTAATCCTCTTCAAATTCTTACCGTCCAATATATACCTCTCTTTTTGTATTAAAATTGGCTGATAATCTAATCTTGTTCCGCTTTCGTGTAACACTCTTTTCTCTTCACCATATCAATTTCCTGACAGTTATATAAAGCGCCAAGGAACAGAACGTTTCTCTTCATCTTTTTTTTCTCGACGTCTCCAAAACATTCGATTCCGTTGACGTTTCATTCACTCTGTATCATTTATATCATCATGATCCTTCACCACCTCTGCTGCATTATACGTCGGACGTGTAGTTTTCGGCAATTGGCAGAACGACCTTTTCTCCGTTAACTCCGTTCTTCGTCAAGGTATAATTTTCGTTTCCTGGCTTTTCAAGTTAGTCATCGATGTCCTTCTTTGTAATTTGAATGAATCAAACGATGTCCGTATTGGAAATAATTCGTTTCCTCATGTCAAGGCCTCTGCAAACCACATTGTGATTTCAAACCGTTCGTTTGATCATATTAAACACTTATATCAACGTTTATATCTGCTTCTCTCACAAAGAAGAGTTAATTTTCTCCATAATAAATGCAAATCAAATGATTCGAACTTCCACATCCGAAAAAGATATCCGTTTCATATTCACGCAGTCTTTTCTCACACCATCCATTATTACGATGTACGTCTGTTGATTTCTTAACTTTTATATTAGTTGAGTGTCATCATGCGTTTCCAAAATGTTTTTCCAATATGTTACTTCCTGCAAAGTATTTTATTGAATAGAATGATGTGAAAAATACTTGTTGACTCCTACGTATTCACTTAAGGAAAATGCTACGAGTTATCTTATTTATGTAAGCTGGTCGGCCTACGTAAAAGTCGATTATAATTATAGAGTGAGTGAGATTAAGGATGATATTATTAATTGAGGATCTTCAATTAAGTTTATCAATCCGTTGAATAAAACTTGCGGAAGTACAATTGTTTTGTAA